>BJCO01434552.1:0-12535 GCA_018326465.1 Flaveria floridana | reverse complement strand
TATTTTATAAGTTACAAGATAAAAACAAAATATTTCTAAAAATAACTATAATATTAAAATACGTTTGAAAGGCTTATATTATTGTTTTGGTTACTTTAAAAGCCATTATGCTTCAAATCTTTCTTGTAAATATTAAAGCATGTGAATTTATACAATTATATAATTGCACATGCTTTAATTTGGATTTCAAACATGTGCAATTATATGTAGGTTCTTTATGTTATATACTTGATATTAACTCATCAAAAACTTATCAACGCTCCGTATTACGAGGACTTAATGTAAAAAATAAACACTACCAACTATAGTTAAACAATTTTTACATTGTTCAATTTTGCTTCTATACATTTGATAAAATATTTTATTTCAAAGTTTGTAAGATCCATTGTATTTGAATAAGGACATTTTCCTTGCTAAAAGTTATTTTTCTTATAGCATGGACATACTGTAAGTTTTTATTCATCAAATCTTCATCTAATTATCTATTAATTGTATCATTGTATTTGAGCAAAATTTAATTTTAGGTAATGAATAAGATTGTTGATGTCAAAGGAAATGTTGTTGTGATGTTAGATGACATGATTGATGCTATTAGTGAGTTATTTAAGATGCGAACCGGATCAAATATTACTTGTACCTTTAATAGTATTTGTTATATAATATATAAAGATATAGCATGAATCTATTATATACTATTGTGATGGAATGATGATGTTATTCATTCTTAATAGCGTGGTCAAATTGAGATATGATCATGTAGAATAAGATTGTTATATAATACATAGAGATTGTTTATTAGATTAGATTCCGAGAGTACAAATGACTTTCCGATTAAGGAACTTCATATCATAGTTTTGAATTTTAGATGAGCTGCCTTAAAGTCCAGTTTAACAATAAAGTAAGTCGGGTGATATAAGTTAATAAATTTATTAGAATGTTGTCCTGTATTTTACTTATAAATTAAACGAGTTGTACTCTAATCCTTAACATAGTTTATGTTTAGAATTCAAAGAAAAATAGTTGTGTTATTATGACATTAAAGTACCCGATCACCGGATGGATATAAAGGTAAACGGTTTTACTACACAGTAAGAGTAACATCATCTCTTCCGATATTCTCAAAAAATACGTCTATAAACAAGAGAACAGGTCAATGTATATGGGAGCAACATTGATGAATACATCTTTGTACATGGAGAGATTGAAGTCCGAGTAACTATTGACTGTGATCCTGGTTTGTTCACACGCCTCGCGGTAAAACTCCGCACGTGGATTTTGAGGGTGTGACATAAAGTTTATATCAAAACTTAATAAATAAGCACGTCATAAAACCATTATATTTTATAAGTTACAAGATAAAAACAAAATATTTCTAAAAATAACTATAATATTAAAATACGTTTGAAAGGCTTATATTATTGTTTTGGTTACTTTAAAAGCCATTATGCTTCAAATCTTTCTTGTAAATATTAAAGCATGTGAATTTATACAATTATATAATTGCACATGCTTTAATTTGGATTTCAAACATGTGCAATTATATGTAGGTTCTTTATGTTATATACTTGATATTAACTCATCAAAAACTTATCAACGCTCCGTATTACGAGGACTTAATGTAAAAAATAAACACCACCAACTATAGTTAAACAATTTTTACATTGTTCAATTTTGCTTCTATACATTTGATAAAATATTTTATTTCAAAGTTTGTAAGAGGGAAGAAAAATTTGTAGAAAACTGAAACCTTAAAACAGTTAAAAGATAATTATAAACAAATCAAATATTATCTAGTAGTCTTATTAGAGATCCATCTTAAATAACATTTAATGATAATAAATATTAAATAAAAAATAAAGAGATAATCAAGAGTTGGTACAACATATAGTCTGTCTACAAATATACACCAGAATGTATCCAAACAGTGAGCATCCCATGAACTCATATCAGAAACTCTTCATCTGATTTTGAACTCCAGGATCTGTTTGGTTATAAATCAATATATTTAATCACAAATCAACTGATTTTCTTCTAAATCAACTAAAACTTTGATAAAACTATCTCTCTCATGAATTCTTCAGGTGCTGCAGCAAACAAACAAACATAGAAGCAATGTCTCAGATATAAAACACAAAACGAGATATTGTTTGAGGTTTGTTTTATATGAATTTACTCCTAAAGCTATATAAAAAGACTCAATTGTTTCAATATGTGATGCTCATGAAGAAATATTTTTTTGTTGAAATTCCAACCTCCTAACCGAAAAGTGACATCAGGGGGCAAAAGATGATTGAAACATGAGATCATTAATTTATTTGTAAAGAGATAACAGGTGTTTGTGATTTGATATTGTCTGAAAGTGGAATCTAATCAATCTATTACAAAATTTGACTGTTATGGAAGTACCTTTGCCACCAGTGAAAAGATTGAATTGCCCGATTGCTTGTCGAAGGAACATCTCGACGCCACTAACAATTATGGCGCCAGCAGCCTCAGCGTCTGCTAAAAGTGTAGTTTTCCTAGGCGTATAAACAGCGTCAAAGACAACGGAGTAATCTCTCAAGGTTTCCTAAAATGATACAGAGAAAACATTTGTTGTCAATAAGAGAACACTAACAAGAACATTATAAGTTTAGAAGGATAACTATTATTAAGATAACAAACCTTTGAAACAGGGATTCGGTTTTTATTTGGGTGCATCCCGATGGGTGTTGCATTGGCGAGGACTGCACCTTTTTCTGGTTGGAAGTTAGTCAACTCTTCAAATGGACGAGCTTCGCCCGACACTGCTAGAGCTAGTGATTGTGCTCTATCTGTATAAACAAACAACATAATATTAATTGTCAGGTACATAAACTTAAATCATGTTGACAGCAAGATTATTATTGCTGTAAATGTTGATATGTTTTGACTTTTCAAAGTCAAACATTTACGGTTGATAATTACATATACATACCGTAGTCAATATCAAAAACTATAACTCGGGCTCCCCTACTTTTGGCACCATATGCCAAAGCTTTCCCTGCACCTCCAGCACCAGCCAGCACAAACTGTTTCCCAGTAAGAGGAGAAGGGAGGGATGCTTCTCCATTTACAAGACCTCGAGCTGCAGTTAAAGCATGGTTAATTAGTTAAAGTAAAAAGTAACCCATCATGTGAGCAAATTTCTAACACGACATCAACCTAATATGACATTTGTGATTTTGCGTGGTCAGTTTGGGAGGTTTTAACACCCCTACTATTAACATGAAAGTTTAACTTTTTTAAGTACCTTTCAGAGCATCCTCAATTGCAGTTATAGAAGCTTCACAATCTGTATTATAGCCAATGAGTTTACCATCACTATGCCTTTTTACAATAGTGTTAACCGCGCCTATAGACTGAAAAAGGATACAATTTTGGTACAAAGGAACCAACAATTCATAAGTTATGAAAAAACTAATAATGTAGTTAAATTAAAATAAAACTTAATTTTGTAAGATGGTGCTCTCAACCTGAGCTAGAGGATGGACTTCATCACAAAATTCCATTACTGCTTCCTTGTATGGGATTCCAACACTTCAAGTAAATGATCAAGGAAAATAGTGTCAAAATATAAAATTGAAACAACGGTTTGTTTGCTGATACCGGTTTCAAAAATCAAAACTGGCACTACTTGATGTATCTTTTTTCTTCATTTTTTTGATAACCGTGAGAACCCCTCATTGGCAATTCACATGGCCCACCAATACCCAGCTAACGAATGATATCGGGTAAATAACATCTTGGGCTGGGCAGGTGGCCTTCAAGGGGTTAAAATGTTAGTGTCAATATGTATGAACATACACATACCTGTAACCAGCAAAGTCAGGACTTCCATAAACGTTAAAGAACTGCTCAAGATCATCCACAAACATTGGAACGTAAACACCATTGAAGCCGACATGTCTGAAAGTAGGATTATGCAAAATAGGACCTTTGCTATGACTAACTGGCTTTGAGATTAGACCAAACACTTTTGTATCTGCATCAATGTTCTCAACTCCATACGCTTCTTTAAGGCTGGCAAGAGTTGGTAGACCAGCCACTTGATTTCCTTCAATTGATCCATACACTAAAGCACCACCAAATTTTGGACCTAGTAATTGGCTAATTAAGCCCCGTTCCCCCGTTGAGTATGCAATTAAAGGTACCTGCAAAGATGCAAACATATATGAGTCTTCAAATGCAATGATTCCTGAGGTTGGGTAACGGGTCAATAGTTTTTCTGAAGATATTTGACAAAGGTGAACATGAACTCTTTCATCAGTCCATTTCCATGTATGTTGGTATTTTATAATTTTTTTTTATAAAATCATACCTGGCAATGTGAAAGCAAATGAAAAATTCTTGATAGTTCTGTGATATCAGTTGCACTTGTAACAAGTTTGATGATATGTGCACCAGTAGATTGCATTCTTGTTACTAAATGGCTTAAATCTTCCTTCAAAGATGTGATTCCATCCACAAAACAAGATACAATTATCTTGCATTTGCTTTGTTGATTAAGCTTGTTTTCTTCCATGAAATCAGTAGCTACCTGAGTAAGTTAAATAATATCCAAGTATTAAAATTCTTTGGAATCTTCTATGTTAAAAGATATTATGATAAGTTGATATCAATGTGTGCAAAAAGTAAATTGATTTTCTTCTAGCTTCCACTGTTTTTTATCTTTAAACCCCTTAAAGGCTAGATGTCTAGCGCAAGTTACATTCTAATGGTCCCACTAGTTAGTAGGGTATTTGTGGCGCTCTATGATTTCGTTATTGTTATTGTTATTGATTTCGTTATGATTGCTATTGTTATTGATTTCGTTATTGAGTCGGGGGTCTCTTCGGAAGCGGTCTCTCTATCTCCCAAGATAGAGGAAAGACTCGTCACCACCTACCCCTCTCAGACCCTGCTCTTGAGGGGGATTTACTGGGTATGTTTGTTTGTTTGTTTGTTTGTGGTGCTCTATGACTTTTTCGGCTACGCGTTCTCATGATTATAACAAAAAGATTTTTAATGATTAATACCTGAAGCTCCAAGTCAATATAATCCGCTCCTAATTCTTTAGCAAGCAAAAGTGCTTCTAGCCTTGACTTCTCATCACCATCATATAGACCACCATCCCATTTTGGTCTAACAGAAAAAAAAAATTTAACTCATCAAATGTCCAAGTGGAATTTATACCAAATGCAAGAAACAAAGGGGAACAATGTTATTTTAGCTACAATTATTCCTACTTATGCAGCATCAAAAATGGACAATATGAGCATATCTTCCCTTTAGTTTAAGCATTTTTGGGTTTGAAACATCTTTGTTTAGGATTAAAATTTTTTTATAGGTTGGGCTTTAAAATTGATGAAAATTCTCTTAAAGATAAAAAGCAAAGTTCAAGATAAAGGATACTATTTCAAATTCTCAAGCTAAACTTTGTTTAGTTTAGCAGTGTTTAGATGACTTTGTTGTTATGTGGTTATTTGATGTACATCTTTTTTATCCTGTAATTCATTATATATACCAATCCAAAACCCCATTAATTGGCATGATCAATTTTAAACATATTACAGATTCTTGAAACTTCTGTCCTGATAATGATGATGTGGGGATTGATAGCAGCTTGTGATGTGGATTTGAGATGTATCAAGGTCCTAACAAAATTTTCAAGTTTTGGATATGTAAATCATCTCTTTGATGGAGACCAGAAAGTAAATATCTTAAAGAATTTTTAACATGTCGATTAAAAGATAAAAAAAAAAATCTTGGATCCAAATCAGTGATTAGTTTATTTATAATCATAAAACTGATATATAATTTACTTATGAATAAAAGAGGGTTCAAATGAGAATTTATTTTTTGTGAGAACTATAAGAACCAATGTGAGCTACAAGGTTTCAATTGTAAAATGGTAAATAATAAAAACATAATTAAAAATTATAAAACAAAAAAATAACATAAAAATAAAAAAATAAATGCATAAAAATGTTTCCCTCTTTCATAAAAAATTATAAAAAATAAAAAAACTGTTTTTTTACGAAATTCGTTGTACACATATGTAAATCGAATTTAAACGTGTAAAATTGGATTTACACCTGTAAAACCGGATTTACACATGTGTAAATAACGGGTAGACGATTTTTTTAAAAAAAGTATATAATATGGTACGCGTTGGAAAGACAAAAAAATACTTAAATTAATGGTGAAATTTATTTAAAAAAATAATATTGCGAAAAAAGTTATAAATGTTAAAAAAAATGAAAATAACATGCGACTTGTATGTGATGTTAAGTGTATGACACGTATTGATCATAGAGTTCTAAAAAAAAGATGATTCTGAAGATGACCTACTCCCTGTAAATACACTTAAAATTGAATATACTCCATTTTTTCAGGAAAAGAAAAAAGCGGCTTCAAAACTTTTAAAATTCCAAAAGAAAAATCAAACCTTTTATTTCAAGGTGTGCAAAGTTATTTGTCCTATTTGGGCCATTAAAAAATATATTTTCCTCAAATAAGTTGAATTTATATATATTTTTTTTGTGAATTATTATATATTTCATTTAGTTAATAGCAAAAATTTGCATTAAAATTTATCTTCAAACGATATCATTATGGTTAAGTGACGTGTCAATAAAGAAAATGTTTTATTCAAATCCTATATATTTATGTTTATTCTCCATAATCTAAGAATTGAAGGAAAAAAATAGTACAATAAAATGGGAAACATTAAATAATACAGCAACAACTGATGTTGGAAATCGTCTGCAACTCCCAATTAAATTTTTGCAAGTTGGCATAGAAAATCAAGTAAGATAATGACAAACGCATCTGCAGATTTTGTATAGTTGGCTTTTCGGTTTTTGGTATTTTTTGTTTTTATACAGTTATACATTTTATTGAAAAAAAAAGGAGACGCACACATGATCTTACACTACAAATAAAAGTCATTAATGTTTTCCTAAAAGTCAAGATTGTCTACCAAAATTAAACTCAAATACATAAAGGTCCCTGCATATTTCACAAATCAAATTAGGCTGAAAAACATTTCTTATAAATCTGATAACTATATAAGAAATTAGTGAAAATAATAAGCTTTTTTTTAATAAAAGAATTCTGAAGAAATTTTGTTAAGAGTAGAAGGTAGGGAGAGTGACAGCGCTCATTATTTTACGGATTTCATTTAGGTAAATTGTTAATGAAAAAATTTAGTTGATCAAACGGTAAAAAGGGTCCAGTCCCATGAATGCAAATTTTGGGCGGAGTTAGGTTGAGAGGACTATCGATAACTAATAATTTACTAGTAATTACTTTTCTACCAGTCTAGTGACATAATAACTTTTTGACATTGACACCGTATAATTTTAAATAATCACGGCGTATGATTTTACAAAACGCCAGCATGTACAAAAGAAAAGGAGAAAGAAACAAGAAGCTTTGAAATTCTTGTAGCATGACAAGTTAAATTAGAACACTGTTTGTATGCCACTATTGAAAATTTAGTTTATTTTCTGAAACTCAAAGACCAATCCATTAATTTAAGTGTTTGAATAATTTGAAGAGACATCCTGGTAATAAAATAAATTTCTCTTTAGTAAGATGTCAAAGTTCAAATTTTACATGACACAGGTAATGATAAATACCAATGTATTAAAGAATACTACAAGAAATGCTATTTGACATCAAATAATCTTCAAAAGTCCATTGAACCAAACAAAATCAAATACGGCATTAAAGAAAATAACTATTATTGATGACAATTAAACGTGTTAGTTAATATTCCAAAAAAACAGCAGAAACAGTCCATCAATGGTAACGTAGATTTTTTTTAACAGATAAATAATCATTTATGGTCACTAACCCATCCGATTATCTTCATTATTCGAGTATGAAACCAAAATCATCTTTAAAAAAAGCTAATACCCGACCTGATTTTTTTTATTTTTTTTATATCATAGGTTGGTCTTGAACCGAATGCCTCCACTATTATATTATTGACGCATTGGGATGCTTCACCTCAACCACTTGTACGCATTCAACATACCTGTAGACGACGACAACCGGGAGCGGTTTATTACACAGAATGGACGGGAGATCTCTCACCGGATTAAACTCGGACAAGTAATCCAAGCGGAGCTCGACAAGGTCCGCACCTTCACTCTTCGCGTGAACCATATCATTGACCATCTGGTCGACGGAATGACTCATCAATGGCACACACACCATTGTCGTATTCCTCAACACACCAACACTACCCATTGCCCTAATTGAGTAATTACGGTCTTACCAACAACAAGCCCAAATTAGAAGGTTGATGTTGGTGGATTAGTTTGGATATGGGGTGGGTTTATATACGCAAAAAAGTTGGTGAGAGTTGAGGGGGTTGGTGAGTCCACGTGGAGATTAGCACCATTTGGAATTGGGTGTAAATGTGGCAGGTATTAGCTGTTGGGGAAGATGAAGATGAAGATGAAGATTAAACTAAAGGCATTGAAGAAGTCAAATGGATGTGAAGGAGTACAAATTGAAGGTGCAAAAGAAATAAATAATAAAGAAATTGGTTAGAAAGAGGGTGTGAGAATGGATGGGGAGGAAGGTAGGAGAGAAAGGGACATGGGGTTGGTGGGAGTGATTTTGGATCCGGTTCGACCGGTTTTGATTTGAAGTTTAGGTCGAATTGGTAGCTACGGTTTTTGAATGAGTAAAGTAAGCTAGTCGGGTTGGTTGGGTTGGCAGTACCGATCCAACAAGTGAAAACGATTATGTTTTGGTTGTTTGCTTGTTTGCGGTGTATTTTTATTTTTATTTTTATTTTTTCTTTTAACATGGTTTGCTTGAATAGATAGTCAAAATGACAGGTTAAAAAAAGATTAATTTTTTTGACATTTTAAGGAACAATGATGTTTATGGTAAAAGAGAAGGGAAAACAAACTTAAGAGCATGAAATGGGTTAAACTAATAGAGTGAATGTATTATATTTTGGATAGAGTTACACTAGATATCATATTTAATCTCAAAAAATTAAAAAGCATTCTAGTACTAGACAAGTGTTATTTTATTATTTTTAAAAGATATAAAATTGTGGTCATTATGTTCAATACATCAACTTATTTTGTTAAATATATCAAATCTTTATATCTAATATTTCATCAATTATTATGTGTATTTATAATTGTAATTTACGTTTTAGAAATTTTCATGTTATTTTGATCATTGTTTTATATATATTATATTAATTTTTTATTATGTTTTATAATTATATTTACACAATGATGTTATTTCACTAATGTGTTTTTCAAACTTCATTATTTTTAGAAAACAAAATAGTGTTATGGAAAACATAATGAGAAACTTTATCATTATATTTTACGTTTTATATCATTTTTATTATTTTATTATTATTTTTAATAAATAATATAAAGTAATTATTATTTTATCATTGTGTAGTAGAAATACACAATATTGTTATTTCACATTTTAGAATAACACAATCATATTCAAAAAAGCACAACAACGTATAAAAAGACATAAAAAATTGCAGAAAGACACAATAACGAGCCCAAATCAAATGAGTTATAAACATAAAAAAAAATTTAATATACAAAGATACGGTACTTATTTTAAAGATTAAAAATGCTCGTTTTTATGATGTATTAAACTATTTAGTTAATATTTTTCTAAAAATACCAAATACACCCATAGACTATTTAGTTAATATTTTTCTAAAGGTCCTTTTTTAAACAATTTCTATTTTTAAACATCTTTTTGAAAACCATCAACTTTTTTATATTGTTCATTTTTTTAAATGTCTTTTTTGCAACCATTCGTTTTTTTGTACTTGTATTTTAAAGCCCCTTCATTTTTCTAGACGTATTTTTCAAAACAGATCGTCTTCTATATATGTCTTTTTTGCAACTATTCATTTTTATACTTCTTTTTTTGAAGCTGTTCGTTTTCTAAACATCTTTAATTAACAGTTGCAAAATCGTTCAACTTTTCTAAACCGTTCAGTCTATATAAACATATTTTTAAAACCCTAGATATTTTAAACGTATTTTTCTTAAAATGTTTGTTCTATCAAGTATGAAAGATGGTTGTTTTAACGGTTTTAAAATACGGACCATTTGTTTTTTCTCTAAACATCATCTTAAAAACCATTTGTGTTTTAAAAACCCATATTTATTTTTTCCATCTATTTTAAGAGCTGGTTTAATGGTTTGATGTGTTAACTAATTATTACCTTCGAAGCATGTTGTATTAAGTAAAATTTAAACTTAGCCTTCATTTTAGAAAGCCATAGGATGTGTCATTTCAAACCAATTGATTTATGACTTATTTTTCTCCTTTAGATTTCTTATGTTTATTTTGATTTATTTTATTTTTCTGACTTTTGATTGTGGTTCCACGGGTTCGTTACACCTTATTTTACTAATAACTAGTTGAGTTCCAATACGCGCGTTGCGCGAAATTGCCTTTCCTTTTTTTTGCGTTCATTGTTTTCTGTTAGCTGGCTGTTGCACTTTAACCGTTGCAATGTATCCGTTAGGTTGTAAACCAAATGACTAAAAAACGTCATAAACGCCGAACTGATTTAAACCAAATGACTACACAACAGTTTTCACAAAGAGGCCAACAGGTTCTCAGATGATTGTGTCATCGTCCTCGAACCAAAAAAACATTCTAAACATTCAAAAAGAGACCCAAATTAACAGAGATAACGACATAGATGGAGTGAGTGGGTTCGACCCGTCCTCATAATCATAGAACGACCTGGAAAACTATGTATTATTGGTTCTCAGGTGAGGCTTTCCTCATCATCATCGAACGAAGCAACAAAAGCCCAAATGCCAGATTTGCAACATTGAAAAAATAACCCCAAATAACAGTTGAAAGCAAGCATCCAACACGGTGGACATGCTCCAAGGTGGAGTGCATACCATCAAGGCCAAACGCCGCCGAAAGCAGTGTCAGAACCCATGGACCCCGTAACATTACCAACGTCGGCTATCAATACGCATCATCAAAAATCTAATTAGGGCTCTCAGACGCGTCAGACGGCGTCATCATCGAGCAAAAGAAAATAACCCCAAATAACAGTTGAAAGCAACCATCCAACACGGTGAACATGCTCTAAGGTGGAGTGCAGAGGTGGTCAGAACACCACCATCAAGGCCAAACGCCGCCGAAAGCAGTGTCAGACCCATGGACCTCGTAACATTACCAACGTCGGCCATCAATACACATCGTCAAAAATCTAATTAGGGCTCTCAGACGCGTCAGGCGTCGTCATCATCGAGCAAAAGATGCGTAGAATGGGAACTGAGGATCACGCGGACGCCACCGAAGGCGGTCGACAGACCGCCGACGGCATCTAAGTCGATAGATCTAAGGCAGGCTCAACATGCACCGCCATCCATTGACGGTGGCGATACATGGATCCACCAGAACCATAAACACCAAGCAAAAGATGGGAAGAACCGGACCTGAGGGTTACCCAGACGCCACCAAAGGCGGTCGACAGACTGCCGAGCGTCAGGGCCCACAGATCTAGGCCCGGCGGCGATAGTCGGATCCACCGGAGCCACCACACATAAACAATACCATCGACCACCAACCGCCGACATAGGCGTCTCTTGGCCGGCAGAAGGGTGAGGCGGCACAAAGATGGGAAAAAAGCAAAGACCCAACGATCAGCCGAGACACATCGGCCAACACCAACACAAACACCGGCCAACACCAACACAAATACCCCTTATAACCTTTTTAATTTGGGGGAGGGGGTAAAATGAAAAACCCTCAAAACCTTAGTGACCAAACCATCAACAAACCAAAAGCAACCGCTTATTAAGTTGCAAATTTTATATATAGGGTAATCATAGTTTTTAAACTTTAAAATCCATTTTCTTCAACTTGCCCAATGAACATATATTTGGTTTTCAAGTTTATTATTGAACCTGTGCACGATGGACTCACCAACTCACAACCAAATAATCAAGAAACTGCCAATAAAGCACTCTTACATGTTTGTTGGAAGGTTACTCCATTATATCTATCCCGTTTAGTAAGATCGGTGGGTTAGTCATCGGCCTTGCCACGTGTCAAGCTGTCATTGGTCTGTAAAAACATTTTTTTCCCTTTTTTTGGCTTATTTCTAATCTTATTACTGTAAATGAGTTTTTTTTTGGCAAAATTTATTAACTCTACAAATGGTGGATACCATGTGGTTAAGTGATTACAATTACACACGGGTGATCCAGGAAGTTTTTTTCTGGCAAAAGTAATCGAGTTTTTTGGGGCAAAGTTTACAAACTCTACACAATGTAAAAGAGTTTTTTTCGAGCAAAAGTTTTTTTTTCCTTTTTTATTTTCTTTTACTTATATTTTTATTTAAATGAGTTTCTCCTTTCAAGTTTTTTATATTTTTACATTAAAAAAAACTTTTTTTTATAATTATTATCACGCAAAGTAGGAGTCATATATAATATTGTTTCTATTGATTTTCAATCTTAAGAACCAAAATGCAAATATATATATA
>BJCO01434541.1:0-13018 GCA_018326465.1 Flaveria floridana | reverse complement strand
AAAAGGGGCCCCCTTTACTGGTACTGTGCTTTGACATTACACTCGTGTTCACATGAAAGCTTGGTTTGTGAGTGTTTGCTGACACCTCATTCCCTGCAACCAAACACACCCAGCATCAGTTAGTGATCACAAAACCAAAGCCAAAAATGGACGTCAAGAAAATATACTTTCAGCAGCAACACCATGATTAGAGGTAGCATGATATGAAGGATAAAGGTTTGGGTTGAAACGGATCTTTGCATCTATAAAGTATACACACCAAAGGCGGACCTATAGAAGCTTGCATATGGCGCTGCATTGTTCCTTTACATTCTTTAATTTTTTTTCATATATAATTGCACTGTTGGATATACGAGTCAATATTTTTTTTTTACACAAATTTCACTTTTTAGTGTTTGACATTGAAAAGTTGGGTTTTATATACATACACGAGTTAAATATCATCTTCCGGTCCATATTATATCAATACATATAGGTTGGTAGACCATATCAAGATGACTACAGATCCCATTTTGTTTGTTGAACTTTCTTAACTTCAGGCCATGAAATTAAAGCAAATTAGGTAAATATTTACCTGGCAGAGATACCATTCTGTGGCATCATATATCTTGCTATCTGTACAAACATACGCATGAGGGGTATCCACCTGCACAAGATAGGCAAAAATAATATTAAGTAATCTCCTGTAATTTGACACCAAGTGGCAAACACAAACATGTATCAATAATGATGCTAACATACCTTCTGGAATATCCCAAAAAGGAAAGGTTGGGATGATTGTTCAACCCAACCATCCCCGTCTTTGGCTGGATGAAAGTCTTTACAGTCCTTCAAATTTAACAAATAAATAACATTCACGTACAGATTGCACATAATAGATGATAACTAAATACCTTGTACATAAAGAAAAGTAGAAAACACTACCTGGCATGATCTAGCTCTAGATTTTGTCTTTTGGGAGTAAAACCACATGTGAAAACTGCCACACTTTTGGCATGCAATTCGTCTAGATTCTCCCAACGGATCATCCACATGAACCTCCGAACGTCCAAATGCAGATCCAAAAAACCCATGCCGTTTGTTCTGAAATGTATTTTTTGTAACATTATAAGTTATCCAGGGTCTAGTAAAATGCGTAAGCATCAACTTGATGGCACAAGTAATTATAGATGTAAAAGTAGTTTAACAGACTTTACGTCCATAACTTGCATCATACACTAGTTCTGAAGCTTGACAGAGAAACGGAATATAAAAAAAACAATTAAATAGAGAACGGGATGATCATATGCCACATAACATTGTAATAAGAGTGACAGCTAATTGTCCAAATCAGCACCATGCATATATTGTGTGACCAACTATATGACAGGAGAGAATTTGGAAAATATTAATAGGAAGCTAGAAAATACAATGGGAAGATAAATCAATTCAGCTGATAAAATCAGGACAGAACAGTGGCGACCAAACTATATTCTTCATTTGCCAAGTCTTTCAGAAAGATAAAAACACTAAACGTTTTCTAATTTCTATGATACATGGAAATGACTGACATACTTCATATGATTCAACTGTACCCACAAATTTGTACCTATATTGAACTTTTATTTACTTAGACCTTAAACTAAAACTGCTAGAAGAACAGTTTTTTGCAGGAAAGGCAAAAGGTGACCCCCCCCCCCTTCCTGTTGCTGAGCCATTAATGTTTTAAGTCAAATATCTTGGGTTTTAGAACGATTCTATCAAGAGTACGCTAGCAACTAGCACTAGTTTCCTACCATAGGCTCCGATGGCAATGTACCTAATACCTATTCATCTGTATTGTGATTCCATTGTGTAGTAGATTAATAGTGGTATACTTTCAACAGTCAAACTTAACTTGGATTCCAATTCAAATACAGGCAAAAACCATTTTACATTTTTAAATCCATCTTGTGGCCATTCTTAGAAGAGTGATGTAATTGTCAATAAAAAATATTCCAAAAACGTAGGCTTAAATTCATTCAGAAGAATTATGAAGTTGACATTTTAACTCAAAATAGGACAAGAAATAGACAATAAAGGTTAATTCCTGTAAAGAGAAAATCAAGACATCTGAGTTAACACAGGATAACCATAGGACCAATCATCAGAAATATCTGACTACAGATGCATTATAAGGAAAAACTTTAGATGTCAACACTCCATCTAAATGTCACAAAAATAAACAGTAAAAAGCATTGCATGGACTGTACACTTTGACACCTACCAATTCAAGGGGTCAATAAAAAACGTCTAATAAAAAACTACGTAGCTTTTGCATTTATAAATAGCTGCATGAAAGATACAACTTCATACATATTCAATGGGCCTACAACATACAAACACATACAATGTGATTAAGAGGCTTTGATGATGACTAAACTATAAAACCCAGAATTAAGGCACAATATATAATCAAACCTGTGGGGTAGCATTTTGAAATCTTCGGAAATAATTCAAAAGATCTTCCCTCCTCAATTCATCATCATATGCTTTTTGCTTAGAAGTATCTAGTAAAACCTTAAGAAAAATAAAAAAATTGCACTTTAGCCAAGAAACTAAAAAAAGATATAAGAAGGTATGCCCAATTGCCCATGCCCCAAAATAAACAATAGCTGTTGAAAAGAAATTTTGAAACAACCTCGTATGCGTTTTGAAGTCTCTTAAAAGCTTCAGCAGCTTTTTCATTACCCATATTTTTATCAGGATGGACCAGCATTGCCTGATATCAACAACAGGAGGGTTAACAGATCACCACTCATTCCTTCCTATATATATTAATATTAATACAAACAAAATGGGACAACAGTGTATAAAGTATAAACAATAGTGTGTCATGTTAGCATAGCTTAGAAATGGCAGTTTTGGTTCTGCTATGTACAGCAGATAAAGATGGTAAAATAAGAAAGGGCTGACAATTGCCCAGTGTGTAATTTTTGTTTAATTGCATAAAACCACATAATTTATTATTCCCAAAATCATATTATTATTAAAATAATATAACTACTGTAATCAAGTATGACACACATTGTTTACAAGTTCTTTTTTTGGATAAAAGTGGTTCAAATCAACCAAACAAGACCCGTATAAAACTTTTAAAATTTCTTAACCCGAACCCATTTTGACCCTTTACTGAACCCTCTCAACAGCCCTGTTTTCCACCTTAAGCATAATCTATAAACCATCACCTAGAGGCTTTCACCCTTTTCTGAAATAGAAGTGTAATCACTAATGGCAAATATTTTTGGGTGAACCTTTTTTCTATATTCCCGTTTCAGAAAAGTGACATCTATTTCTTGAAATCTAGACAAACCCAATGCAGAATAGTGATCTGCTGCGTTTAACAATCGAACAACTTCATCTTCAGAATCAGACCCACTGGTTGAAGGTACCCCAGAGCCACGGTCAGCTGGTGGATGGGACCCACCATCAGCATGCTCTTCCTGACCATTGAAGACACCCGGTCCATTGTGCATGCCAGCTGTTTGCTCAGGGATACTGTTGGCTCTTCTTTGCTCGTTCATGTTATTCCTCAAGAAGAATATAAGAGCATCACTTGAAAAAAATGATAAATTCAAAGCAATGATAATACCAAGCCAGCCAACCAGTGTCCATGCAGAATATACAGAGTACACAGTCATTATTAGCAGTGCAAGGCGCTCATGGCTAAATGTGAATGTCACTCCTGCATAATAAATAATTGATGACATCAATAAAGAAATATAAAAAGCTAAACAACATTGTCAAATATGTTCAGTGAAGTGTTGGATGGCTTACCACCAATGACTAGTACAATTAAAGTGGTCCAAAAGCTTCCATACAACCACAAGAAAACAATTCCAGAAACAGCAAGCAACAAAAGACCAAGAGTGAACCCTACAAAAAGGGCTACCAAAGCAACTATAACCTGTAAAAATAATGAAAGTCAATTATCATAAGAGCCATAGAAGGTCTTCTATATATGCCAACAAGCATAGTATAAAGTATAAAACAATATTTTAGATGAATAATGGGATTAGTAGTATGTAACAACATAGGTGGATTATTTTGATGATTCTTTTCTTATAGCAGCTTAAAGCTTACCTATAATATTTTAAGGTACAGTTTATAGTTGATTAACCTTGCAAAAACAACTACAACATTTAAGAGCTAGTTTGTGACTACATATTCGCTGGGCAGATAAGCAATCGTTATTGGACAGATTCTAGGGTCATTACTGAAAGCTAGAATAAAACTCATCTTTTTGTTACAAAGTGCCATTTAAGTCGAAAAAAAGGTCTTGCTCCTCTTGATTCAATTGGGAAATCATCAAAAAAAGTGTCACATGCAGCTCCAGTTGTTGTTAGTACAATTCACTGAAGCTTGTTTCTATTCAGTGTCGCATGAGGTTCATATTTGTGAAGATATTTTCAGTTCCTTGCTTGATTGTTTCTCTATAAGTGTTATTACCCTTGGAAGTCATCTATTACAGATTCACTTTATACAGTTCAGACCACTTATGCAAACAAAATGTACAACATTTAGTTAGCATGGTTCATTTGGACAGTACAAGCAATAGAGGACCTCTATAGATAACAACAATTATAAGATTTTACAAATTTGCAGCTTATGCCATGTTGAATATATGCAGGCTCTAGCAACTTGTACTGCGAAGGTCAGCGCTCCATGTAGCAGAATGAAGGAAGGAATTTTGGTATACTCTAGCTTTCTAGAACAATCCTGTTTCATACAACCACGCCTCTTTATCTATCAAACAAATAAAAAACCTAGAACAGCTCTTAATAGTTGCAGTATTTTTGCAAGATCAGTGAATGTTAAAGAAATCGTAAAGCAGTATCATACATTATCATAGTACTCATTTGAAATTCATGCATCTTCAATTATTCTAATACTCTGCCACAGTTAACTGCATAATATTTTGTAACAGTATCTTCAACTTTGGATATAATGAGGAAACTTACACCATAACACAACATAACATACTGACATGTGTGTCCACATATATTATAACAAATAAAATGTTGTAATGGATTTGGGTTATAATCGAACAGTTTTAAGAATTGCCTAGACACTATGCGACAACCTATGAGCAGAATACGTGGAAAGGATTTGAATAATTACTGTACGCTTAAGATGATTCTCAAAGCTGGAAATTAACTAATAAAACCTAAAGTAGACTTACCCCAAAGGTAATAAACTTGAGCATTCCAATCACTGCAACCACAGAAAAGATGCTGCACCAAATAACTGTGAAAAACGATGTGGTCCCCATACGCATAACAGAGTCTATACCTCTGATGGAGCAGTCCAACCAAACCATTGAAAGGACAAGCAATATGCTCGTGAAATGTGCAAGCCATTTTAAGACAATTGGGTAAGCATGCTTGATTTTAATTCGAACATAATCACGAGAGATTAATATCTTGGTTACTAGTATATCAAGCAATGGTCTGTGTCTGTGCAGCCATTCAGTTGAAGCCTTCAAGACAGACGACACAAATGTCTTCAAGTACCTAACACCCAAAGTTTCTGGAAGCTCAACAGTTTCAAACTGTCGATTGTTTGATCTAGGGGCACCATTAGCTGATGCCCAATTATCTTCTTCCAAACAAGAACTTTCAGTTATTGGTATGTCCGCACTGCAATCTTGAGAAGTACCGTCACATGGTTCTGATTGCTCTACATTACAGGCGCCAGCTGTACCTTGAGTCTCTACATCTATATGTTCCGCAGATTTTCTTGTTTTTTTCTTATCTTCTTTAACATGATTGGGTTTGAGAGGGGTATCTGTCACAGATATGGATGGTTGGGCATCACTTGAATATTCTTCCCTTTTAACATCTTTCATGTTGCTCACACTTCCCTTTTGCTTTTTATTTGGCATCGCAAACCCTGACTGGAGACCACCTTTTTTGTGGTTTGACGGGCTTCCGCCTAACCCGTTCTTTTGTTGGTTTCCTTTACGAGCCATTAAATGCAGAACACTATGAATGAAATCAATTTTTTACTTTCTTGCCGTCATCAGTCTTGAAAAAGCAGATTTCACATAAACAATTAGACCTGTAAACATAAAGTGTAGTATATCAGTCTGGGTATGTGGGCATGGAAATAAAGTGATCAGTATAGGTCCCTTATGCAATATGTGAAATATATATATATATTAGTTTTTTTCTAACTCTCACTTGGTGAGGTACGCAGCACCTAGGCCCTTGGTAACCACCCACTTTTATTCATGTATCGATTAAATGGTCACATAACCACACGTTTATAATTCTTGCACCATATATGGGGCTATAACATGAAACTGTTAGTTGGTAAAAAAGAGATACATCATACAAGAATCCTGCTATCCAATCTTCATTGTTTAGTTGACACATAGACTATCCCAAGCCTAAACATGGGTCAAAGTTGAAATCGTATGGATGAAATCATGATTAAAAATGAAAGCTCCCATATTTTATGGTTTCAAAACAATAGTCATGGTGTTATTATTTTCTTCTCAGTTTAAAGCATGGACATTAAACAATTAAATCTGACTCCACCACCAAACAACACATCTTCAAAGCATGAAAAGTTGAATAAGACACCAAGGGAAAGGATAAGGATGAGTTCAAACCTAGCATCTGTTAATAAAAACTATACTAAAAACCTAGTTGTATTACAACACAAACTCCATATCCTTTTCAAAGTTCAAAAGGAACCCTGCATCCTCAAAGTCAAAGTACTATCTTAACCTAAGATTGAAGTCGGCGTGTGGCTACATACAACAAAGCAACGGTTTGGTTACACATAATCAAGCATCGATCGCAGGTAAAGTTGAATCAAATAAGCGTAAACATCAGAAACTAAGAAGAATTGAAGGACTGTGAGTTTGAAAACCCTAAAAACAGCAGGGAATCATGATGTTAATTAAGAGGAACAAGGGATGCATGAAGTGAAGAGAAGATTGGAAAGTGATAAGAATATAGATGGAGAGGAGGTTACCACCAATGCGAATGGAGAATTGGATCGAAAGGAGACGCAGGCAACGTGGATAGATGGATAGATTGAATTACATTACAGGAATTGGGGGTGGGGGTGATGAGCCCACTTTGTCTCTTTTAGGTCCGGTCAAACATACTACGCCAATACCTATACCAACCACATCAACCGGACACTACACCAAACTAACTGAACCGGTTGGGCCGGTAAGTCAAAAATAATAAAGAGACTATTGTAGCTTCTTCATCACCCTAACTACTAATAACTAGTGGGTGCCCGCATGCGTTGCTGTAAAAAAATTACGTTAAATGTAAAAAAAGACGTAACAATAAACGGGCGTCAAACATATATTTAAATGATCTTTATGTACTCAAAACTTACTTAAATTTACCTGCGTGTTGCGGCGTAGTACTATACAATTGCAGTCAGTTTGCATGTAATTTTTCAAAAGTACAGTTGTAATATTGTAGCAGACTCATGAAAAAAACAAGTGAACGATTAGCCTTAAACCAAAAAACCTTGTTGCAACTTATCCTGATGTGATGTATGCAGCTTTGCAAGTACGTCAATCTCCGTCAATATTAAAATTGTGTGACCAATTTTTTTATTCCCTTTATTAACTCCTCATTTAGATCTTCCTAATAGTTGTCAATGTTATCCTTTGCCTTAAATAAATTTTCATAGTTATATCTAGTTGTGTCCTTTGGTCCTTAGCTTCTAGTTGCTCATATCATGTTGTCATGTCTAGTGTCATGTCTTGCTCCACAGTAGTGTCATGTCTTGCTCCATAGTAGTGTTTGTTCACCTTTTATTTCAATTGATCTAATATCACGTAAAATTTTCTCCTAAGGTCTAGTGTTGCAGTAACATTCATCACAACTCTACTTTCCTGCACTGTTTCTGCATATCATATATATGGCACGTATGCGTAAGGTGATGATAAAGAGAAGCGTCATAGATTATTGCAAGATGATGCTTTGGAAAAAGGAATCGATTTTAACAACAGAATATGTTCAAAGTGGGGGTGACAATGATGTTGTTAATGCTAATGCTAATGTTAATGCTAATTAACAGAGTGAGTGATGTTAAATTTTGACCACTCATTACTAAATAATTTTTTTTATTAGAACATAGGTTAAATTAAGCATACTATAGCAGTATATTTTAAGATTAGTAAAACGATATAGTTTAAAGGTTGTTAAGAAAAAGAAAATATGTCTAAACAATTTAATAGTTAAAAAGGTAAAAAAATGGAAAGATGGATACTGGCATATCTCTTATGAACACATATAAGAGAGTATTTGATTAGTAGGATGGTTGAAGTACAATGATGAATGCATGAATTTACAACAATCATGTGAACATCTGTTTGCATGTAACAACATTTGAGTTTCACCAACAATAGATTCGCAACTTAAGAACTATGGGAATCAATATCAGATTCTCTTCTAAGCAATCTTGCATCTTAATTGATTCTGATATAGCCACAACCATAAGACATGCCTTGCATCCTCAAGCTAGTTTTAGCCCACTCATTGTCCGACCAACAATTCATACAGATATTACACTGCAAAAATTCATCCATTTTCAATAAAGCCTAAAACTGTCATTAAGAACAGTCATTGTGAAAAAAAACATCATAAAAAATAAGTAGAAAACAACTAACAATGTAATAACAACAGTTAATTACACACTGAATGGGCTCTAATGCAGAAAAAACATCATAAAAATTATTACAAAAGGACTTACACTGTTCCAATGACTAATTACATGTTGAATGGTACCGTTAAATATTAATTGCTATAGCATCGGTTAAACTTACTCCTTTATCAGTTATGCTAATTTTGGCCCATGCTACTTTGTTCCAATCCTCGAAGTTACTGTCACTAATTCTATCTGCTCTGTAGATGGTTGTTTTTAGATCTTTATTTATAGCTATGTCACATAAATGGTAATACTTCAATAATAAAAACATAATGAAAAAACTATATACAAAGTAGAGGAATTAAAAGCAACAGTAAGAAATTACATAGTCAGAAAGAATAAAGACTTTAGACGAAGTTCTAATTTGGTCCCCTTTATGGATGTTTTTGTTTATGGAGAATTAGATTAGTATAGTTGGACATTCACTCAGAGTCATGATATATATCTAGTTTTAAAACATTAGATTAACCATTAACATTGTAGAAAAATAACAAAGTAAATGACATCTAAAATACGTATACATGTTCCATAGAAATATCGACGAATCAAAGGCATAAAAAGACAAAAAATATGAAAGGCAAAAGAAACACTTTAACTTAGCTCAAGGATATAATAATTAATAGAATATTTTACCGATTTACCTTGCTTTTATGCAGGTGTAGATGAAGCAGGATAGCATCCTTCAAACACATTTTGTAACTGAACAAAATAATGACAAATATAGTGAAAAAAAGAAAGAATCAGATTAGTTTAAACCAATAGTTCAAAGAAAATAAATCAACCAAAATTGGTACAAAGTCCACAAATGAATGCAATACATGCATACCCAGATAGCTATAAACAAACAAACAAACAAACAAACATACCCAGTAAATCCCACTCAAGAGTGTCTGGGGGAGTAAGTGGTGGCGAGTCTTTCCTCTATATTGGGAGATAGAGAGACTGCTTCCGAAGAGGCCCCCGACTCACTAACGAAATCAAATAACTATTGCAATCGTAAACATAATATAAGGCAGACAACACACAGGTATAAAACACATTAATACTTAGAAAGTGTGTATATCAAATAAGCAGGTAGATACGTGTATAAGGGCAGATTTAGGAAAAACAGGGGGCCCGCAACAGGTCAACTTCTACCCTTCCTACCCACAGGGCCCGCTAAAAGTCCTTAATCTTAATTCTACGCCTCCACGCACTCCTATCCACGATCATGTGCTTAGAGAGGTGCAAGTCTACCATATCTCGCCTAATTATCTCGTCCCAAGTCAACCTAGGTCTACCTCTACTCCTCCTACCCTTTACGTTGATGTTCTCTACTGCTCTAACGGGTGCTACCATTGACCTTCGCTTTACGTGCCCAAACCATCTTAATCTTCCCTCTAGTATTTTATCTGTGATAGAAGCCACCTCCAGCCTCTGTCGAAACATGTCGTTTCTTATTCGCTCCAATCTTATGTGTCCACACATTCACCTAAGCATTCGCATTTCCGCGACCTCTATTTGTCTCTGGTGCGATTTCTTTATGGCCCAACAGTCTGTTCCGTATAACATAGCTGGAAATACTGCCACTCTGATAGTTTTCCCTTTAATTTTGCTAGGAACCTCTTATCACACAGGATCCCTGATGCTGCTCGCCATTTGCACCATCCTGATTGCACACAGTGAGCTACATCGTTGTGTATCTCTCCGTCCTCCTGGACATACGAGCCCAGGTATTTGAACCCAGACGTCTGCGGTACCATCATACCCTGAATACTGATTTGAGTGTCCTCTTCAGCCTCACCACTAAAGTTACAATGCATGTATTCAGTTTTAGAGCGACTAATCGTTAAGCCTCTGCTCTCTAGTGCTGCTCTCCACCGTTCTAGCCTCTCGTTAAGCACCGTTTTAGATTCTGATATTAGGACAATATCATCAGCAAACAGCATGCACCACGGGACTGGCTCTTGTATAGACTTGGTCATCTCATCCAGCACTGTTGTGAAGAGAAATGGGCTCAATGTCGATCCTTGTGGAGTCCCACTTCCACCGGGTATAAGTCCGTGTCTCTGACTAGTGCTCGTACACACGTTTTTGCTCCTTCATACATATCCATTATTATTTTGATATACTTCTCGGGTACCCTTCTGAGTTGTAAACTTTCCCAAATGAGTTGACGCGGCACACTGTCATATGCTTTTTCTAGGTCAATAAATACCATATGGAGGTTCCTTTTCTTTTCTCTATATTTCTCTATTATCCTTCTTATGACGTGTATGGCTTCTGTTGTAGAGCGTCCTGGCATAAATCCAAATTGGTTTACCGTAATATGGGTTTCTCGTCTAATTCTTGTGTCAATAACTCTTTCCCATAGTTTCATGGTGTGACTTAATAGCTTTATTCCTATGTAATTTGCACAACATTGAACATCTCCTTTTTTCTTTATATGGGGATTATGAGACTGCTTCTCCATTGCTCTGCCATTCTCCCAGTTTTGAAGATAGTGTTAAATAAGTCTGTTAGCCATTGCCGGCCCTCGTCTCCTAGGCACTTCCACACTTCAATCGGTATGTTTTCTGGCCCAACCGCCTTAGCCCTTCCCATTTTCTTCAGCGCTCTCGTAACTTCGTCGACTGTGATGCTTCTACAGTAACACTTGTTTTGTTGGTTTGGTTGAGTTGTTTTATCAATCGCAGTTTGTTGGTTAGGGTTCCTTATGTTGAAAAGGTTATTGAAGTAAGTTTTCCATCTCACCTTGATGTCGTTCTCCTTCACCAAGACCTTTCCATCCGCAGTCTTTATAAACTTCACCATTCTCAGGTCCTGTCTTCTACTTTCTCTTGCCCTGGCAATCTTAAACATGTCATATTCTCCTTCTTTCATCTCTAATCGCTTATACATTCTCTCGTACGCTGTGTTCTTTGCCTCTGACATAGACTTTTTCGCCTCTCGCTTAGCCTCCTTGCATTTATCTTTTAGCTCTGCTCGTTCTTCGTCATTATTACAGCGTAAAAGGTCTCTGAAACTTTGTTGTTTAATTCTTATCTTCTCCTGTACATTTTCGTTCCACCACCAGGCTTCCTTATGACCTACTGTCCTATTTGTTGCAAGTCCAAGAGTTTCTTTAGCTGCTTGCCTAACTGTAGTTGCTATATCCTCCCACATTTGGTTTGCGTCTTCCTGTGGCCCAGTTTGGATCATTAGTATGACCTTATCTCTAAAGGTGGTAATCTTTTTGACTTTGAGCTGGCCCCATCTGATCGTAGGTCTAATTCTCTTAATTGGTTGGACAATTTCTCTCTTCACGCGTAGACCCGCCACCAACATATGATGTTGAGTCACGACTGCCTCTCCCAGGATTGCCTTACAGTCCTTCCATGAGTTACGGTCTTCTCCCCTTATCAGCAGATAGTCAATCTGCGTGTGTCTACCGCCGCTGCTAAATGTGATTAGATGCGAGTCTCTTTTCCAAAAAAACGAATTTGTGATGCCCAGGTCATGCGCTAAAGGGAAGTCAAGGAGCTCCCTCCTGCCGTCATTCCTAAGACCATACCCAAACCTCCATGAACCTACGTGAATTGATCATTACCCTTACCGATATGCCCATTAAAATCTCCTCCTATGCATATTTTTTCTTCTCTAGGTATGTCTCCCATAACGTGATCTAAAGTCTCTCAGAACTTATTTCTTTCCGTTTCCTCTAGACCAACTTGTGGTGCATATCACTAATTAAGTATTGTCACTGATTAGTTCACAGAAACAGTTATAGTTAAATTCCTAAATTCTAACTAAAATGAGTACCTTTGGTGGATCATACCAACCTCCACATTGGAAACAAAGGCGGATTTCAAATACTAGAAAATCAAGTTTAGGAATCATGTGAATTACATTGATTCCGACTCATGGGAATCAATAACTCAAGGTCCTTATATTCCACCCACCCTTGGGCCAGATTATAATGATAAAAATCAACCCATAAGTACTAAAGATCTGTCACCTGATGATGTTAAGAAGGTCAAAATTGATACCAAAGCATACAGTCTGCTTAGTATGGCTTTACCTGAACAGATCTTAATCAGGTGTGAGAACTACAAAACAACAAATTCCTTGTGGAAGATACTTCATACACTCTGTGAAGGGAGTGATGAATTCAGAAGCATTAGGAAAGACACCCTTTGTTCACAATATGAAACCTTTCATCATATTGAGGGTGAATCAATTTCTCAGCAACTCCATAGATTCATGCAACTTATAACAGAGATGAACATCTTGGAGTTGAAGTACACTAATGAGGAGTTAAACAAAAAGATGCTCCATACTTTGCCTGAAAGTTGGA
>BJCO01434392.1:0-24601 GCA_018326465.1 Flaveria floridana | reverse complement strand
GCTTTCACCTTTGAGGTTCATGTGGTTTTCCTATTGTTGGGACACTTTTAGCTTCTTTGAATACATTTATGCTTTATTTGACTTTAATATGTGTTTACTGGATGACAAAATGAGTTTGTTCACATAGTTGTTTCACTTTGAATGCCAAGCTTTCATCTTTAATTCACTATTGAATATTCACCAATTAAAATTCTTTTTTTCTTATATGTGGTACTTCCAGTAAGCACAACCTAAAATGCTTTTTTTGTTCCGGTAAGGACTTGCAGTTTAACATGAATGTTTATATTCAACCATCAGCAATGGTGCTGTCTGTGATGACAACATCAGTTACTAGAGATGGAGGCAGATATCGTGGTAGGGTGTACAATGGAAAATCTCTAACCTTGAAGTTGTTACCAAAATATAAAGTATGTAATGCAACAATGTGCGGGTATAAACTCTAGCATAATATTATAATGTATGGAAGGGGGGTTCCCGCCATAATGTAAGAGATTTGAACATTTTAATCATGATGTACAACTTAAAAAAATCAATTTCACAGGGTTATTTATGTCATTCAAACACTCCTAAAAAGATAGAACTTTAAAACTATTTATACCTACACCATTGTATCTCTAATGACATATATTTTTCCCATGTTTGTTACAATATGCTTAAAAGATCAGTTTTATAAATATAAAACTAACCAGACACGAGTACCTTAATGAAAAGTGTCGCACCCGCCGTATCGCGCGGGCACGTTACTAGTTAAGAAATAAAGAGCTGCTCCATAAAATATCAAAAATTTCAAATTAGTCCTTTACCCGTACAAACTTCATACAGTGTTAATTAAAACAACAACACCCGTTGTTTAGAAAGTGTCGTCTCAACCCTTATTATAATTGTTATTAGTAAGAGGTAATATATATTATTTTTTAACGACGTTTGGAATCACACCAAATACTTGCTAAGCTTTCTTGAGAAGAGATTTTAACCGTTCATACTAGTTTTAAATCAGACGAGATTTTAACCGTTCATACTAGTTTTAAATCAGACACTTAAAAAATTTTAAACTCTATCACTCCCCATACTATTAGACGAGAATATCAATAGTATGCAATATATATAACTAATTGTTGTTTTACATTCATGAATAATTTCTTGCATACTAAATCTTAATCAACAGTTTAATACCGTTATCATTGTTAAAAGACTAAGACTGATGCATAGAATAAAGTTCAATGAATAAACTTTCACACAATAATCTTCTTAATCACAATATTGGTTGAGAATCATAGAATAAAAATTGATAATGTGGATTGTAAAGAGATTATTCCGATACACAAAGAAAGTTGCAGTCTATCCAAAGCATAAAGAGAACACTTTCTTTCATTTAAAATTCGAAGAAATCGATTATCACCATACAAAAATATAAATGTAATAAAAAATAACTAGCTTTGGTGTTCACCTGAAACAAATACACCTAGAGATAGAAAAAACTAATTAAACATCTTTGATAAATGAAGAGAGTTATCTTAAGATATAATTGACACTTGAAGTTATCATATGTTAATAAACGTTGACTAATTTTTTTTCTTTTGCAATTTTCTACCTATGCAAGGAATTGTATGCATATGTTTTAAACTTCAGATGTTGACCTACTATATTTTGAATTCTAATATTAACTACGGTGTCTTTATATTAACATGTTGGAATAGTTTAAATACAATTTTTTTTTTCATACAAGAGTTTACACTATTTATATTATGTTGACGTGCTATATTTTTCATAGAGGAGGTTTTTTTTTTCTTTTTTTTTCAGAAAAGTATCATACTTTATGTAATTTCTTAAAATTTGTATTGGTAAAGATTTTTCTAAAAGGTTTAAAGTAGTGTGCATATGCTATAGAAACCAAAGTCTATTAAGCTGTCAATATTTCTATCCGGAATAGATTAGGTTGTATTTCCAGGTTTTATTTTTAAAAACGTAAGGAAACAAATCATTTAAAAATTAAATACATAGAACATATTTTATGATTATGTATAGATTATATTTTTCCTAGACCCTACTCTCATCGGGACATACTGAGTATGTTTGTTTGTATAGATTATAGTTTGTTAGTATCCAATGTAATATTGCACGAGTTAATAAATAAAATATTAAATAATTGGTAACGAAAATTTATTAACTATAAAACGATATTTTGAGATAAAATTTGATTAAAATTGCGTATAAGTAAAGACAATAAATAATAAAACATCTATATAATTTTAAAAATTTTTGTTTTCAAACTTTTTTTGGTCATTCAAAAAAATCAACATTTTGCTTAGAATTATATATTTTATGTAGAATTAAATCAAGTATGATTCGCTTAAATATTTTATTTATTATAATAAATAAATAATTGAAAAACCCATCTTTACCTTTAATGATTGATCAGTGAAACAAAAAAGATTCATAGTATTGTTACAAGTATAAATATATTTGTTTCATCTGAAAATAATTTAAATATTAAAAAAATATTACAAATTATTCAAGAAAGACAAATATAGTAAGCTTATATTGTTTGTATTTGCATTGTAGGTTTTATAGTTTGTAATGGCCTATGTAGCTATTTTAAATCTTTTCAACATAAAATTTTCGATGATAACTCGAAATTCAGTCGGGTAATTCAAATAGAGTACCAAATATGAATATACATATTTATTTTCTATGAAAACAAAGTATCAAGATTAAACTAGATCACTTCATTTATATAGAGGCGAGTAATCATAACGTTTTAAATGATGGCTGACACTTATAGCCATTAAAAATTGAACGGTTACAACGGTTAACAATTTGATAGTTTTTTTAACGGTAATTTTGTTAATGAAACATAAGTCAATGGCAAGATGCTATGACTAAAAGGTTACAAAGGGAAATTTAAAAACGAGAAATTACACCATGAATTCCATTTAATTCACCTAATTTTTCCCTATGATTTAACCATGAAAACACCAAGTATTTCACCTCATCAACCACCCTTGATACTGATAAAGACATAAAATTGAAATAAATCCATTCCTTGAGTTCCTAATTCTCCAAAGTGGCCACAAACACTGCAAGCACAGCCTTTTTTGGTTTTGATTTATCTCCATGTGCAAAGGAGCCTTTAGCATGCTCCTAATAGAGTCTCTTATTATTCTTGAATTACAGCACCAACTTATAATCTCGTCCCAAATCGCAGCAGCAAATGGAGAATGTAACAAAGCATGGTTGGCCGATTCCTCCTTCCTAAAACACAGTGAACATTCAATGGAAACTAGGTTTACCCCCTACTCGATAAAGCAGATCTCGATGGAATGTTATTGTTCCTAGCTCTCCAGATAAACACGTTTATTTTTAGCGGAACCCACGGTAGCCAATTATGTGGATCCAAGTCTGATGGTATCCAATTCATCTCTAGTATGGATCTCATAGACTTGACCGAGAACACACCTGTATCATCTCCCAACCATATCCATTTGTCACTTTCATTTGATATTGTTAAACTTTGAAGCAGCTCTATAAGATTCCTCAACTGGACAACGTCGTTAGAGTTGGTTGGAGACCATGCCCACATCCAGTTTCCAATTACAGCATTCCCGGTTGATACAATTCTTTCATTAACTTTACATCTCTTGTCTTTATCTATTGCAAATAAATCAGGGCAGTGATTCTTGATGGGTCCATTTCCATACCAATTGTCTAACCAGAATAAGGTAGACTCCCCATTGCCAACCTTAACTTTCAACATGTTATCTAAGTTGATATTCTCTTTAAGCACCTCTCTGTCGGCGTTAATAATATGTTTCCATACCCCCGGTAATGAGATTTTGAATGGAGGGGACACCTTTTTACATGGTTGATAATGGACTGTATCGATTGTTTTTACCTATAACAATTGGGTTTGAGTGTGATATTTCCATCTCCATTTTGTCAATAAAGCCAAGTTTGTATCCCAAATGCTGCCAATACCAAGACCCCCAACTTCTTTTGGGGCCATGGCCTTTGACCATGCTACACAGTTGATCTTGGATGTGTTGGATGAATCACACCATTAAAATTTATATTGAATACTTTCAAGACAATTTGTTACCTGCAAAGGTGCTTTAAATAATGATAAATAATAGATTGGAAGGTTACCCAATATCGCCTTTATCATGCAAGCCTGCCACCAATGGATAATGTTGAAGATTTCCATGTCGATAATTTAGCTTTGAACTGCTCCACCACTGATCTCCAATTTGTAATGCGGTTCATGTTAGATCCTAGTGGAATACCAAGTAATTTAAAAGGTGTTTTACAACTTTGACAATGCAACATACTGGCGATATGATCCACTTCCCCTGTTTGCACCCCCATCCTAAATATTGAACTTTTATTGTAATTTATTTTCAACCCTGAAGCGAGATGAAAACACCGGAGAATCCTTGCCAAGTTTTTTTACGTTGGTCATGGACCATTCTCCCAAGATTAATGCATCATCAGCGTAGAAAACATGCGAGAGTATGGGACCATTATTAGGTGTTCTTATGCCATGAAAACACCCGATGTTCATTGCACCTTTGATTGACAGGTGATGACATGTCGTTTGGGTCGTGCAAAAACCTAATAAACCTAGATAGCTAGGGTAAGTCAGGTATCGTATCCATAGGGAACACGTGGTTAGCGTTACATTATTTGTTTTATTATTTAACTAACTTATTAATTAAAACTAAACTGTTGTGACTTTGATTGTAATGGATGTGGATGAGAATAGCAAAACTAAACAATTAATTTTAAATAAAATAAAACTAAAAGATGATCACACCCGGGTTTCAGGTATGTAAATGAATCATGTCAACTAGGTTATACCATATTAGAAATCACATAGACATGATTAGTTTGTTATTCCTGTTGAAACATGATTACTTACTAGATAACTGGTTATTAAATTAGATGTTAAGAAACGAACTAATGTCAAATGTAGTTAAATTATTAATAAACATCAATTTAAGATAATATAATAACAAATAATTCAATGATTAATAATTTTAAGATTAATAATTTGATGAATGATTTCCCAAAATAATTATCCAAATTGGATCAACCAATGAGAACCAAAAAACACACAACCAATGAGAGATGATCAAACCATCAAAGTTTAGGTCTAAGTAGATAAACACCAAGATAAACACAATTCTTTCACTAACCCTACACCCGGAAAATGATTACGGGTGAATTAGCCTTGCATCTTCATGAATTTGATAATAAAATCGGATTGGAACATGATTTGATGGATTGGAATGATTTGAAGAAGTGGAAGAAGCCTCGAGAATGGCCAAAGTCGTCCTCTTCTGCTCCTAATGTGAATTAGGGTTTTAGAAATTGATTCTCCTCCTTAAATATGGTCAAAATCTGAATATTTTGGTCAAACCCGGGCACACGACGTAAGCTACGTTCCTAAGGACGTAAGCTACGTCGTTCTCTTAGTTGTACGTCCTAACCCTCTGTCTTACATCCTTAATTTAGAGGGTTTGACAAAAGAACGTAAACTACGTCCTCAAGAATGTAAGCTATGTCCTCATCATAATTTTGCCTTCGTTCTTCCTTTTGCTCTTGTGTCATGTTCCAAACTCACCTAACCTCCAAGCAATGCTTAATTTCTTATTTTTAGCTTCCTATACCTGCATTTCATAAACATAACAAAGTGATTGTGCTCGAGAATAATAATATGATAAAAATACATAATTGCACACTTAAAACATATATAGAGCATGAACGCATTACATCTCCAAACTTGTCATTTGTTTTCCCTTAAGCAATTCACTGATACAGTTAAATATCATTGTGTAATTATAATCCCATATTTTTGTCACCAATGCTAGTTAGGATCCCAAGTCATGATCAATTCACAAGTTCATACACCACACGTAGCTTTCCAGATCAAGATCCTTCTCACCAGGCCTAACGAGCTTTCTAACTTTCCCTATGCATGAGATCACATCTCTCACAATTTTCATTCCTCTCGATTTAATGCCTGGTCTAGCAACATTTGTGCTAGTATATCAGTGTAGTGCTCTCAACTAAGAATAACACATCATTGCCATAAGCTTGCATAATGATCGCAACTCCACCAATTAACACAAACCATGCACACATCATAAGGTCTTTGAAGGGTTGTAATGTAAGGCTAAGGCTTTTGGGTGAGGATAGAGAATTTGAAGTGGCTAAAAGTGATGAAATCCAAATAAGAATGTTGAAACGTACTGAATAATAAAACGATACTACATAATGAATTTAGGTAAACTTGACCCATATTCAATTTATTACCACTGAAACATGACATTGATATTGTGATCATTTTGACCAATTCTTTACTCGTCTTTTTTTAATGATGATTATATCTAAACACTCCACTGTTTCTAACAATATTATATCAAAAATTCAATCAATAGTTATAAAATTTCATCACAGGGGCTTAAAAAGTAAAAAGATTTGAAAAGGCTAATGGGTTGATTCGGGTTTAAAAAATTGAAGAGGTTGAGGGCTCATAGTGGCGACTAGAGGATCATTTTAGGGTAGGATAATACAATTGAAAAACGCTAATCAAACAAAGGTTTATCATAATGCCTTAATCATATATGTGCAATAGTTTGGTTCATGATCTGGACACGTATCAATTATGAAAGTTCTAGAATAATACACTCATTCTAGTAAACACACATGAATGGAAAATGAGCATTTAACCTATTGATATTCTAAGCTCATGTATGGGCTCAATTCTCACAGATAATGGTGGTTAATAGGATAAGGATGTGAAAACATGCATAGAAGGTCCACTATCTAGCTCGTTACCCATAGTTAGCTATCACTTATCAATTCTAAAAAATTTCTCCTGCAATTGAGTTAACCATGACTAGGGACCTCTATTTGTGCACCGGATGACATACATTCACAATTTACATTACATAAAGACAACTTTAGTGCACCATGAAATCATATGAGGGATGTTTGCAATAAATTTTAAAATTTTTTAAAATTCCCCTCAACGCCACACTTAAACCTTACATTGACCTCAATGTATGTTTTAGAACATGCATGTGGGAATTAAGGTAACTTTTCCCCACTTTTAATGTGACACAAGGCTAATCATCCCAAAGCCAGGCCCCCTAGAATTAACCCTAAACAACACCTATTTAACATATTCCTATCACATAACACTTAACACACCACCAAATACACAAGATCAAATAGTTTTCGTACAACACAACACATGACAGATAAGGGAAAAAAACAACCAGTAGAAACAAAAAAGAATAGTTCAATATAGATAGGGGGAGCACGTGGACCTAATCATAGGAACAACGAGTGCATCAATAACCACTAGATGGTGGTCCTGGATATGGCTGCCCAAAGATACTCTTAAAGAATCCCCTTCTCACATCTCCCATGTCAAAAGCATCAACCTAGTTAGCACTGGATCCACTTGGTCCATCTGGTGGTGGTCTGGTAGTTGGGAGCCACACAGATGGTGCAGATTGTGGGCAATATGGTGCTTGCTACGTCTGACTATAAGGAAGAAGATCAGGTGACTGCCAATCAGTAGGAGGAGGTGTTGGTGTATACGGTAATCCCTTCATATAGTCCTCCCGATGACAAATATACTCCCTATACATGTAATCCTGGTTGCGATAAAACCCTTGAGAGTACATCATATGTTGCATGTACATCCTGTTCCTTTCCATTTCCTCAGTCTGCCTATCAAACATCCTTTGTTCTGGTCTAACCATCGTGTAAACCCCACAGGATGAGCTTGAGCCATTGTGATCCTCATCCTTCGGATCATCATCACTTGCCACCTCTTCTCTTACTGGACTATATCTTCGCCTCCCTTTCTCCTCTAAAGTATAAACCTCTCTAATTCTAGACATTCCTTTTGGCACCACTAGATACCGACCACTCCTTTTGTCTACTAACCTATGAACACCCGCTGACCTCTTATAGGACCACCCTAGAGGTAAGTTACTGAGTTTAAAAGGTATGTGTCACCTTCTTCTTTTGAACTCGGCTTGGAAGCACATTTTGTTTCCTGAAAAATTTAGATAGAAATCAACAATGTGGAATTGATTTCCTATCTGACTTCTCCCGGGATTCCTAAATACTCCATAAAATCAGATGTCTAGTAGATAAAGCTGGTTTTCCTGTGACCAGTGCATGTAAACCCATCACCTCGTATAACCTTAACTTTATTTTATCACCCAGCCTAGGAAGCATATTTTGATTTAAGAAAATCAATAGGAGTTTGGGAAGTGGCTTTAGATTTGCACGATCCAGTGACCATCATGCCATATTAGTTCCCTCAGGTACCTGAAACATCTCATATATCATACTCCGCCACACTTCCTCCTTGGCTACTTTACATGCTAGCATGGCATCAGTCGGGTATGTATATGGGGTTCCATCAGTTGTCCCTGTATCAAAGTTTGCAATCCTATTTAGGTTGAAGAATATCAAACTCACTATTTTACCATTTACCTTCCCTGTAACTTGTGTTGTGGCTTGAGGGTTGTTTCCTAGTTCTTTCTTTTGGGTGGAAATCCGTTCCAGTATTGCATTCATATAGATGTCCTTAACTCCATCATTGTTGAAACTCAGATGTTGTTTCCAACCCAATCATGTAAAGCATTCGGCTATCCTAAACCATTCAAAGTCAGACCGATAAATTTGACGCTCACAAATCATTAGCTTATCTGTTGACACTTGACTTGCTTTCATTTTTTTAGATACATCTTTGCTTGCACGTCTGCGCCAAGATGATAAGCATATGTTTTTTCTCCAAATAGGAAGACCATCCTCACCATAATCTTCCTCCTCCGGATCAGCCTCTCCTATAGAGTCATTTTCAGATTCATTCTCGGATTCAACTTCTTGCATTTCCACTTCCTCATCCTCAGATTCCTCACTGTAGGTTACTCTCCCCCGTTTTATTCGAAAGGAGGAAGCAACCTTCTTTCTTTTTTTCCCGTCCAGCCGAAACCTTAGTCCTCACCATTGAACCTTAGTGCCTGAAAGTATGTAAGATGAAGAAAGATGCAACCTTGACTCTAAAACCCTAAAATTCCCATAGTTTTTTGTAGCTTTAACCCCTAACAATCACCCAATTGACTGAGATTCCCACGAAATTACCACATGGGTTTTGATCCTCTCGAAAAATCAAGCAAAATGCACATATTACTTGCGCGATTTGGTTAAGGATTGATGAAGTTAGGGTTAATGGAGGTTAGGGTTTTGTTGGGTTGAAGAAAAAGAAGTGAAGAAGAGGTGAAGAAAGATGAGAAAGTTAGGGTATTGGTGTGATTTTTGGTACAAAGTGTCGGAGATTAACATGTGGTTAGGAGTGTCCCCGAATTTTATGGTCAAAAATCAAGCCACTAGGGCCTGCACAGACACATCGTAAGCTACGTCTAAGAGGAAATAACTTACGTCCTCTTGATTTCTTTGATTTCTTCTTATTTTTGACGTAAGACAGTCGGGGAGGGCGTAAGGTGCTTCGTGGACGTAAGCTTACGTCCCTAGGACGTAGGTTACGTCCTTTTTAACAAATTTATTATTATTATTATTATTATTATTATTATTATTATTATTATTATTATTACTATTACTAATCTAAAAATATATAAGATCTTTGTTTATTTATGTAGTTTGTTACATTTGTTTGTTTACGTGGAAAACACGGCAACTCCCCCCACGAAATGTGCATTGCCCTCAATTGTACTATACTTACCTGAAAATCCACAGATTTCCCCCTATTGATGAATATGCATCCTATGACAGAAACAAAATGCATAACGACGACACAAATACAAAGACACAATAAATAACGAACCTAAAATAAAACTCCTATACTCACTTTCATAGGAATGACGGTTGCATTTAGCAGATGCAACAAGCCTTTTAAACCCCTCGGTAGGCCCGAGTGGATGAGTTAAGTCTCGTGAGGGTTTGTAGTGAGCATTACCACAAAGTTATCCGAGTTGCCTCCCGGAAAGCGCTAAGTTTTAGGTCTTCAGCCAGACCGTACCTGTTACACTACTTTATTTCATATGTTGGTGAATCCACAAGGAATTTCACGACATCCATTTGCACCTTGTTAATATCAGTTGACTCCAAATATGGTTTCAATCTATGGCCATTCACCACCCACCTTGTATGATCTTCCAGATCTTCAATTTCAATATCTCCAAAGTGGCCAACTGGTGTAACAAGAAATGGGCCCGTCCATTTGCTTTTTAGTTTTTCCTGGAAAGAATTTAAGTTTGGAATTGTAAAGCCACACTTTTTCATCTACTTCAAATGATTTCCGTCAGATTTTGGCATCGTGAACAACTTTCATTTTATCTTTATATGCCGATGCACAATCAAACGCTTCATTCCTTAATTCTTCCAATTCATACAACTGAAACTTTCTTTCTTTACCTGTAGTTTCATAATCCATGTTGACAGCTTTCACGGCCCACAATGTGGTTCCAATAGGTGTTTTGAAAGCAGTTCAGTATGCCCATAAAGCATCATTTAAACGTAAAGACCAATCCTTTCGGTCGGTTCTTACCGTCTTTTCTAAAATCTCCTTGATTTGCCTATTGGAAATCTCCACCTAACCGCTTGTTTGTGGGTGATATGGCGTTGCGATTCAATCATTTACGCCATACCATTTAAGCAACTTCCCAAAGTTAAAGTTTTTAAAGTGAGATCCCCCATCACTTATGATCACACGAGGGATGCCAAATCTTGAAAAAAATATTAGTTTGTACAAAGTTGTAAACAACGGTATGGTCGTTTGTTTTAGTGGCAATAACCTCAATCCACTTAGACACGTAATCCACCACCACTAAGACATAGTAATTGCCATGCGAATTTGGGAATGGTCCCATGAAGTCAATCCCCCAAACGTCAAAAATATCAACTACAAGGATTGGTTTCATGGGCATCTCATCCCGTTTAGAGATACCACCAAGTTGTTAACATCTCAAACGTTGTTTAGCATAAATTAAAGCATCTTTAATAATCATAGGCCAGAATTAACCACAAGCTAAGATTTTATGCCCGATCTTTTGACCACTAAAATGTCCTCCATATGCAGATGAATAGGTTAGTGTTAACACTTCTTGAACTTCCGCTTCTGGCACACATCTCCGAATGATGTGATCAGCACCAGTTTTGAAAATGTCCGGATCATCCTAAATGTAATGTTTTGCTTGAGCTACAAACTGTTGTCTTTTTTGCTCTGAATAATGATTTGGAAGTATACTGCAGCCAAATAATTGAATATATTAGCAAACCAAAGCAGAGTAAATATTGCTAATAAATGTTCATCAGGAAATGTTTCATTTATCGCTCTAGAATTATCATCTTCCACTACAATTCTGGATAAATGATCTGCCACAACATTCTCACAACCCTTTTTTGTCTCTTATCTCCAAATCAAAGTCTTGTAACAACAACAACATCTTATTAGCCTTGGTTTAGCATCCTTCTTGTCCATCAAATACTTCACCGCACTATGATCTGAGTATATAATAACCTTGCTTCCCCAAATGTAAGACCTAAACTTATCAAGAGCATATACAATAGCAAGTAATTCTTTTTCAGTAGTTATGTAATTCAATTGAGCACCATCTAATGTCTTAATAGAATAGTAAATTGCCACGGGTTTCTTATGCACCTGTTGTCCCAAAACAGCCCCGATTGCAAAATCACTAGCGTCACACATAATCTCAAATGGTAATGACCAATCCGGTGCTTGCAAAATCAGGGCTTCAACCAGCTTCTCTTTTAAGTGTTGTAAAAACCTGTAAGCATTATTCATAAAAAAACAAATGACACATCTTTTAAAAGGAAATTCCATAACACTTTGGGAATTGTGCTAAATCCTTTTATAAATCTCCTATAAAATCCTACATGACCCAAAAATGAACGTATGCCTTTAACATTTGTGGGAGGAGGTAAAGTTGAAATAACTTTGATTTTCGCATGATCAACCTCTATCCCACGTTTAGAAATGACATGACCTAAGACAATACCTTCTTGCACCATAAAATGACTTTTTTCCCAACTTAAAACCAAATTAGTTTCGACACATCGTTTTAATACTTTGGTTAATTGAATAAGACAACTATCAAATGATGGGCCAAATATTGAGAAGTCATCCATGAGATTTCTAAGGACTCCCCAACCATATCTAAAAAAATACTCATCATGCACCTTTGAAAGGTGGCTGGGGCATTACAAAGGCCAGATGACATTTCTAAAAAGTGAAAGTACCATAGGGACACGTAAACATTGTCTTTTGTTGATCATCAGAATGAATTGCAATTTGATTATATTCTGAATAACCATCTAAAAACAATAAAACTTCTAACCTGCTAGCTTCTCAACTATTTGATCGATGAAAGGGAGTGGAAAATGTCCCTTGGATGTGGTGGCATTCAATTTTCGATAATCAATACATACCCGCCACCGGTAACGGGTCGGGTGGCAACCTGCTCACCTTGTTCATCTTTAACAATTTGAATGCCTGATTTTTTAGGCACGGTTTGTGTCAGACTGGCCCATGTGCTATCAGAAATAGGGTAAACAATCCTAGCGTCCTACCATTTTAACACCTTCTTAACAACTTCCCTCATGTTAGGATTAAGCCTTCTTTGTGTGTCACGTGCAGGCCTTGCATCTGCATCAATAATATTTTTATGCATAACAATTGATGGACTAATACCTTTCAAATCTGCAATGGTCCATCCAATTGCTGCTTTGTGCTCTTCTAAGACCTTTAATAATGCTTCCTCTTGATCCTTCTCTAGATCTAATACAATTATCACCGGTAATGTTTGTTTTTTTCCAAGAAATGCATACTTCAAGTTTTTTGGCAACTCCTTAAGCTCTACAGTTGGCGGACTTGCTAAGGATGGCTTTAACCTTGAATCAATGTGCTTAGGTAGAGGCTCCACTTGGTGAGTCCATAGTGGTCTATCTCCTTGAATTACTAACAGGAGGATTAGATGTATTTTCATAAAAATTAACCCTTAACTTGTGGTTAAGGTGCTTTTCTTCTTCTTCTAACTGTTGCACATTCTCAGCATCTTTCCTATCACACAAAAAACACATCTCCTTGGTGTTACCCTTATTTTCATCAGGATCACACGCGTCAATAATGTCCTCCATAAAGCATTCATTACTAACAGGAGGATTAGATGTATTTTCATAAAAATTAACCCTTAACTTGTGGTTCCCAAATGTCATGTTGACCGTTCCACTTCTACAATTAGTTTGAGCATTCACGGTTGCTAAGAATGGTCAAACAAGAATGCCATTAGATTGTTTATTGTTATCAATACTTGCATTATTTATTGTTATCAATAGCTGCATAATCAAGAACCAAGAAATCCACAGGATAATAAAAATCCTCCACCTTTACAATGACATCTGTTACTATTCCACAGGGGAGTTTAAGGGTAAGGTCAGCTAAAACCACGATGGTATTGGCTTTTTGAAGGGGACCAAAGTCATATTGGTCATACAAACTCCCAGGTAGGATACTAACACTGGCTCCAAGATCTAACAGAGCCCTAGCCATTTTAAAATCACCCACTTGAATGGGAATAATGAGTGCCCCTGGATCCTGAAGCTTTGGTGGAAGAGCTCCTAATAGAATGGCACTCATATTTGCCGGTACATCAAGTTTCCTAGGAAACTAATAGTTTCTATTCTGAGTACACATATCCTTTAGGTACTTTGAATAAGCAAGAACCTATTTGATTGCATCTAAAAGAGGTAAATTGATTTTAACTTGTTTGAAAACCTCCTGCATTTCTTCTTGTTATGGGCCTCTTTTATTAGTAGATGAAACTTTTAAGGCTGCCGGATAAGGAATGGTATTAGCCTCCACACCTTTATCCTTGTTTTCTTTTCATTTGTCATTTAAAACCATTTCAATGTTTTCTGAACAACTTACTTTCTTTATTGATTTAGACGTAATAGGTTCGTGCTCATCATCACTATTCACACTTTCATCAACATCCTCCACCACGTCTTCTAAAAGGTGGTGGAGGGACAACTTTGTTGTCATATATTTTACCATTACATAGAGTACTTACCTGATTGATGTGATGCTTTTCATTAAAACCTTAATGTTGTGGATTTACTGTTGTATCGCTTGGTAACTTACCCAGGTCTTTTCTGATTTAAGGCACATCTTGTGCCAATTGTCACACTTGCTTGTTCAATGCTTCATATGCTTTATCTTTTATTTTATTTTCCTTTTTTGTTTTCCTTCATCATATTTATAAGTGCATCCAACTTGGAATTTATCAATTCATCATTACTATACTCTCCCGATTGAGTACCTTGGTGGGGCTTAGATGACCTGCCTTGTTAACCTCCTTGATTGTAACCACATTGGTTATAGGAATTCCTTTGATAGTTACTTTGATAGTTACCTTGTTGACAATTTGATAAGATTGATTGCGTTGTTTAGATCCTTGAAACTTTGGATTCATTTCATTGGCAGCGTTTCCATACCTAAAATTAGGATGATTCATTAATCTGGGATGATACGTGTTAGAGTTTATATCAAACTGCTTCCTTTCTCCATATATTTGATTCACCTCTTCATGTAATCCCGAAAACAATGGACAATCAGCACTTGAATGCCCTAATTCTCAACATTCATTACACAAATCAAATCCAACGGACGCTACATCCTTTGTTCGCCCTTCCTAGCTTGGCTAATTGTCTCTTTAATGATGCAATTCTTTCTTTAGTTTTGTAGTCAATGATGGTTGACCTTGCCGGAGCAGGTTTGACCTTCTATTAGCCAAAGCTTGAGCTTTGGAATTTTTGCACATTCTTTCTAAAAACGCCCAATCCATGTCTTCATGATTAGACAAGAATGTACCATTACTTGTGGAATACAAATACTTCCTTTCCTCCGGTGTTAATCCATATGAAAATGCCTTAATCAACTCCCACCTTTTAATACCATGATGAGGACATATGCGGATCAACTCTTTGAATTTTGTAAATGCTTCATGGAATTTTTCACCCATTTGTTGTTAAAACGATCGAATGACATCTCTTTCATCACTAGTCTTTCCCATAGAATAGTATTCATCAAGAAAAACTCTTTGCATCTCTTGCCAAGTGTGAATACTGTTGTCAAGTAGTGTGAGAAACCATTGCTTAGCTCTATCTCTCAAAGTGAATTGAAACAGTCTCAGTCTCACTTCATCTTGTGTAAAGTGATTTCCACCGATAGTGCTACATATTGCATAAAATTTAGCAAGATACATATATGGTTCTTTTGATGCAGTATCTCTAAACGCTGGAAGAATAGTGAGATAGTGAGGACGTACGTCAAAAGATCTTCCTCTACGATTTGGAGGTGCAATAGGATTCAAATTTTCAAAAATAGTAGGTCTGAAATGACTATCCACACCTTGTACTGGAGCTCTCTAGCATCTTCTTTGTTGGTTGACATTGTTACTAACTTTACCCAATTGCTGATTGATAAGTGGTGCATTCCACCCATATTGATCATTCCCCCAGTTATTGTTTCCATTATATCTATCATCTCCCCTAAAATTCCTATCTCCAGCATCATAATTTGCACCATTATAAGGGCCTTCTTTGTTATTCCATTCATCCTCATAATCTTTATCACCCGTGTGCACACTATGCATGCTCACATGATTAAAGTCATTTCCTTGGTTGAGGTTGTTTTAGTTCAGGTTATTATTAGGTGGTTGATTTATGTTGTCATGGTTATGGTTGTTATTTCATGGTGGGGGTGGATTTAGATTTTGATTTGGCTTATTAGGGTTTACAGGTAGGTTTTAATTTGGAGCTACACTCCCTTCTTGTGGAGCATTTAATGGTTCCATCTCTATTGACTGAGATGAACTAGACGCTGTTTGTTCGATTGCATGGGAAATTGGTGGTACTCGAATTACTGCTCGATGTAAAACATGATTTTCCCTTGCTAATCTTTCAATCTCCAGATCAAATACGAGTGGTGATTTCCTACCTGAATACCGAGTGTGCATGCAACCTGTCACCTTCACATTAACAAGAAAACACCAAGCGTAACAACAAAGAGAGAATGCAAATAAACACACTTAATAAAAACACGAGAAATTGGACAAAACAACTAAAGCAATCAATTAAACCAAACACCAAGCGCTCAGTCTCCCATGCAACGGCAACCAAAGTTTAACATGTCTTGATGGATTGGAATGATTTGAAGAAGTGGAAGAAGCCTCAAGAATGGCCAAAGTTCGTCCCCTTCTGCTCCTAATGCGAATTAGGGTTTTAGAAATTTCTTCTCCTCCTTAAATATGGTTAAAATCTGAAGATTTTGGTCAAACCCGGGCACACGACGTAAGCTACGTCCCCAAGGACGTAAGCTACGTCGTTCTCTCAAGTGTACGTCCTAACCCTCTGTCTTACGTCCTTAATTCAGAGAGTTTGGCAAAAGAACATAAGCTACGTCCTCAAGGACATAAGCTACTTCCTCATCATATTTTTGCCTTCGTTCTTCCTTTTGCTCTTGTCTCATGTTCCAGACGTCACCCAACCTCCCGGTAATGCTCGATTTTCTTTTTTTTTAGCTTCCTATACCTGCATTTCATAAACATAAATAAGTGATTGCGTTCAAGAATAAGAATATGATAAAAATGCATAATTGCACACTTAAAACATATACAGAGCATGAAGGCATCACCAGGTGAAGCTCTTCCATCACTATGACGAATAAGAATGGTGACAACGGATCACCTTGTCTTAACCCCTATAAGCAATAAACTCATCAGTAGGGGAGCCATTGATAATCACTGAAGATCTTCCTGAAGATAGGCATGTGCTAATCCATTGTCTGCTTGGAAAACCCATCTGGTCCATGATTGAGTCTAAGAACTGCCATAAAGTCCATGATTGCTAACCATATCGTAATTTTTTTTGAAATCAATTTTGAATAACTATCGAATTTTGAATAACAATTCGATAGTTATGGCAGTGTGAAAATATCTACCATAAAGTCTATCAACTTAATCACTACTGAGGTGGTTAATGCTGACAATATTTGTCTTCCAACTAATTAGTAATAACTTTATCTTTATGATAATAACTACTAATTAGTTTTCATTTAATTTTCCCTCACTTATACAAATTTGAAGCATCTCCATTTTCCATGTACCATTTTAAAATAACAACATAACTTTTTTTCTTATTACGTAAACCACTTGCTCACTTGCTAGCAAGACCCCACCAAGGAGGTGCAACCCCTTGGAAACTCTACCTAGGATGCGGTGCCTCCTTGAATCCCATGTTGTTGGTTTTATGAAATTATAATAAACTTAAATAAAAGTGGATCTTACATCTTAAAACTTGTAATGTTATATAGCATATATAATTTCACTTTAAATAGTTCTAAATAAATCTAATTTTATTAAGATGATTTTTATAACACAAAAATCACCAAACTATGTATATAAACTGGTACAGAATTATTTTTTCTGAGATTATTCTTATCTAAAAGATTCGAAATAAATAAAAAATTATTTTATAGCAGGAACGGACCCATCGTCCACGTTGAGTTACCTTTGTTCTACACTTTAACATGTTAATGGAATGCAAGTTGGCAACCTGATAGTTGCGAAGACATCGTGAATCCCGTACAACATCAACTCTTCAAAATTACAAAAAGTAGACTTATATTTTAAGTTATAACAATTAGAATTGAATATGTATATACTTGCATTGAATTGTGTCCAATTGAATGTAACTTATATGTCTAGTGGAGTGTGATGCAAAACTAAAAAAAAATCAAATGGTTCAATAAACAATTAATAATCAAGTCTCAAAAAGAACGAATAGGTTCAAAAATAATGTTCTTATATTTAAACTCAATAAAAAAACTAATAATAAAAAAAGCAAACCTTAATATTTAAGTGTGTTCTCATGAACTATTTAGATGGGTATACATGTGTGTAATTCGTCAATGAGTTAAATATATAATTAATTCTTTTACATATAAAAACAAATTAGTTTTTAGACTATCTTGTAATTCACATTTCGACCAAATAAAAGTTCGTGTTCAAGTCTTGTTGTTGTCTAACATTCTTTAAGTTATTAACACTCAGGAATTTAACACCTCATTGAGAGTTTTGGTGCAATAAACTGATGACCCTGACGGTTTCTCAAGACGATTTATCGTATTTTTACTTGTGATCACATCGTTTTTTGGTTTAACTAGAACTTTCGTCCAATGCAGTCATAAATACATCGTTTACACCTCAACATAATTTTTTTGCATTTAATACTAAATATCATGGAATGAAATTAAGTTTAATTCTTTTTTTTTTTGAACGACAGACCTATCATACTTCTAAATTACTCCATATTAAATCATTGTCTTGGTTTGAACCCGGAAACTACTCTCTAAGATGCAAAGCCTCTACCAAATGAGCTTGTAATTTGCCACGTCGGTGTGAGTATGGTGAACAATACCGAGAGTATAATTTTCATTGCCTCAAGTACAAGATACTAAAGCTTGCAAAGCCATGGATTCATTGTTTATTTGTCACATGGAGCTTCCTTATTTGTTTTTGTTTTTTCTTATTAAAGACAAACACCACACGTGTCAAATGATGAAGAGAATGCTAATAAATTAGGATAGTGGAATGGATATTTCGAAGAAGAAACATGACAATTATTTAGTGGATAACTTTTTAAAATAGTAATCAAGTTTTAAGATTGTTTTAATCAGCTCATTCGTAAATTTATTTGTCCTAATCATATCATTTGTAAATTTTTTTTGTCTCAATCAGGTCATTTATAAATTTTTTTGTTCTAATCAATACATCAAAGTTTCAGAATTATTCTAATTATGTCACTTATAAATTGTAAAAATATTTTAAAAACAATTAAAATATATATAATATTAACGATATTTATAAAGAATCATTTTAAAAATTACGAATTATTTTAAAATTAAAAAAAACATGAGTGAGCTAATTGGAACACTCCTAAAAATTTAGTGACCTGATTGGTACAAATAAAAATATCAGTGATCTGATTGAAACAAATAAAAATATGAATAACCTATTTGTAATACTTTTAAAACTTGATTACTATTATATGAAATTTTCCCTTTATTTAAAAGTTAGTTACATAAATGGTACTTGTGGAAAGACAAGTTTTCAAATTTGATTGCTAAGTATCATTTATGTTACTTATCATGCATGTTAAATTATTACATTAACCCAAGAGGTTTTTTTTTAATTTTTTTGAAAATGACTATACTACAATTTAAATAAAATAATAAAAAAAACTATATTTGATGCAACCTAGTTGTTTGACCTCTCCCATGCCAACACCATATCTTCCTCATCTCCAGAGTTTGACTGCCCCATTGCCATGGAACCCCTCTTCGAGAGTCATAACCACCACACATACATCAGATGCTTCCAACAGCGTCCATCACCACCCACCTTCAACAACTGACCATGGGGACACCGTCGAGCTCATGCACGCCTTCCTAGATAACACCCGGAAATTTTTGACAAAATAAAAGAAAGAAAAATAATAAGAAAAGAAAGGGGAAAGCATCTTGAAAGAAAGGAAAATAAGTATAAGTGGAGGGGCTAAAGTACAAAAAGGACAAAACTCAAATATTTTAATAATACTTTGAGTATGGCCGCCCATATACGTACCAACTGCTACTTTTGTCGACCAAAAGAGAAGAAGAAGAAGGAGAGCAGAGTTCTTCGGTTTTAGAGAGAGAAAACAGTTGTTTTTGGTCTAAGGTAAGTAATTCTTTTAAATTTGGTTCGGTTTTGATGGGTTTTAACCATGTAACCGAGTTCTATGTGTCCTTATGTTTGTATATCTGTTCGGTTGAATGTTTTTGACATTTTTAGGTGTTAGAACTCTTTAAAAGTTCGAATTTGAAGGAGAGGTGTTTGAAAGTAGTAAAAGTGAGTTTCTAAACCCCGGTTTTACTTGTTTTAAACGTTTTTGGGCTGAAAATGCACGTAAAACATTTTTACAAATGTTATTTATGTAATCATATGTACATGTGTATGTGTTTGGATGTTTTATGGTTGTTGATGCTTTGTTGATACTTAGAATGGTAGTAACAAGCTTAGAACAGGTTAAGATGATATTTGGAACTAAAAATGACTTAAAAATATGTTATATAGGTGGTCATGCGCCCAAACAGGGCGCCCATGCGGCTGAGAAATTGCCTTAGAAAAACTTTAAGTGGGATCATGCGCCCAAATAGGGCTCATGCTCCTGGAAAATTTACTTAGAAAGACTAAGTGAGGTTGATGCGCCCAAACAGTACCCCATGCGCCCAAGTATTGCCTTAGAATCTCTAGTGTAAGTCCATGCGCCTGAACAGTAGTTCATGCACCTAAGTGTTAGGCCCAGATGGCTAAGTGTACCTCATGCTCCCAAATAGTGCCCATGCGCCCGAAGTGGCTCATGCGCCTAAGTGTTGAAACTAATAAGTAAGCTCATCCGCCTACATAGTAGAAAAGTGCCCAAGCAATCCTCATGCACCTGCATAGTGCCAAAGCGTCTAGACTGATTTTACTTAGAAAATTTTAGGCTCATGCGCCTGAAATGTCCCATGCGCCTATTTTGAACTTAGAGTTTTCTAAGAGGTTTTAAGGGGGCACGAGATTGAGTAGACACTGATGTGATGTGATTGACTATGATTAAAGTATGCATGTTGATGTAATGAGGATTATGATGTGATGTATGTTATGATATGCAAATATGAGTGATGTGTTATCTTTTAACGGTTTTTTAAACGTATATATATTATATTAAATACGTTAAGTATTACGTTATGACTTTACGTAGTATGACGTAAGTATGAATGAACATAAAGTATAACGTAATGAAGTGAAAGATAACAAAGATGAAAAGTGAAGAAACATAGAAGAGAGAAGTTGTATGCTAAGTTCTATAAGTGTGTTTTTTGGTTGTGCGAGGTTTATTTTTTTGGGTCATGTTGTTATGCTGAAGGAGTTATGGGTGGACCCGACAAAGGTTGATCCATTGATGTAATGGAAATCTCCAAAGATGCCATCCGAGATCTGTAGTTTCTTGGGTTTGGTCGGTTATTACAGGAGATTCATCCAATAGTTTTCCAAGATAGCCTCGCCTTTGATTAATTGACTCGCAAGGATGTGATGTTCATGTGGGGTCAAGCACAAGAGAATGCTTTTGAGTTGTTAAAGGAAAGATTGACTCAAGCTCTTGTCTTGACATTACTTGAAGGGAGTGAGGACTTAGTGGTATATTCAGATGCTTCTTATTCAGGACTGGGTTGCGTGTTGATGCAATATGGAATGGTAATAGCCTACGCATCCCGACAGCTAAAAACCCACGAAGTCAATTATCCTACCCATGACTTGGAGCTAGCAGCTGTGGTATTCATGTTGAAGATTTAGACGCACTACTTATACGGGACAAAGTGCACCATCTTCATCGACCACAAGAGCTTAAAGTATTTCTTTGAGCAAAAGGATCTCAACATGAGGCAGAGGAGGTGGTTAGAGCTCATCAAGGATTATCACTGTGAGATCCATTACCATCCGGGTAAGGCCAACGTTATGGCCGATGCCCTTAGCCGAAAAGAAAGACCCGGGCCGGTTTTGGTGAAGCCTTATCAGTTGGTTATGACCGCTGACGTGATGACCCAGGTGAAAGAATTTCAAGATGAGGCGTTGAAAGAAGACCGCCTTAACTCTAAAAGAATGAAAGGTCTAGTCATGGAGTTAGGAGAAAATACCCACGAGATTACAACCCGATTAGGGCGAGTGTGGATCCCTCGTTACGGAGGCCTATGGGGGTGAATAATGAATGAGTCTCATAAAACTTGATACTCAATTCATCCCGGTGCCATGAAGATGTACCAGGATATGAAGAAGGACTACTGGTGGCCGGGAATAAAATGCGATGTAGCAGAGTATGTGAGTAAATGCCTTACTTGTTTACAAGTGAAGGCAGAGCATCAAAAGCCATATGGGAAGATCCAACCGTTGGATATACCCGAATAGAAGTGGGAGCATATCACCATGGACTTCATTACGAAGTTACCCCGCACGACGAGGGGGTACGATACCATTTGGGTGATAGTTGATCGTCTGACAAAGAGTGCTCACTTCTTACCGATCCGCGAGACATACTCATCCGAGAGACTTGCGGATCTGTTCATCAAGGAGATTATAGCTCGTAATGGTGTACCCGTGTCTATTGTGTCTGATCGTGACACTTGGTTTACATCTAAGTTTTAGAAGAGATTTCATGATACGATGGGGATGAGGCTACATATTAGCAAGGCTTACCATCCTCAGACAGATGGTCAGTCTTAAAGAACGATTCAGACATTCGAGGATATGCTTCGAGCATGCGTGATCGATTTTGGAGGAAGTTGGGATGATCACTTACCGTTAGCGGAATTCTCATACAACAACAGTTATCATGCCAGCATTGGCATGCCACCATATGAGATGCTATATGCTAGGAGGTGTAGGACACCCGTATGTTGGGGAGACATTAGGTAGAAGGAGTTGGGACGTATCAAGGTGATCAAGGCTACGACATAAAAGTTAGAAAAGATCAAAGCCTTTATGAAGGCAGCAAAAGATAGACAGAATTCGTATGCCGACAAAAGGCGTAGACCGATCGAGTTCAACGTAGGTGATAGAGTCATGTTGAAGGTCTCGCCTTCGAAGGGAATTATCTGATTCAGAAAGCTAGGTAAACTGAGCCCAAGGTATATAGGATCCTTCCGAATCATTGCTCGAATAGGAGAGGTGGCCTATAGGTTAGAGCTACCTGACGAATTAAATGGAATTCACCCGACATTCCATATATCTCATCTAAGGAAGTGTTTAGCCGATAAGGATATGATTATACCACTGGAGGACATTGAAGTAGATGAATGACTCAATTATGTAGAGCAACCAGTGGCTATCATTGATCGAAAAGAGAAGAGACTGAAGAATAAAGTGGTTCCACTGATGCGTGTGTAGTGGAAACATAGAAAGGGTTCGGAGTCTACGTGGGAGAGTGAAGAAGAGATGAGACAGCATTACCCACAGTTAATCGAAGAGTGACGGGTTTTAGGGACGAAACCTCTTTAAGGGGGGTAGACTTGTAACACCAGGAAATTTTTGACAAAATAAAAGAAAAAAAGAATAAGAAAAGAAAAGGGAAAGTATCTTGAAAGAAAGGAAAAGAAGTATAAGTAGAGGGGCTAAAGTGCAAAAAGGACAAAATTCAAATATTTTAATAATACTTTGAGTATGGCCGCCCATATACATACCAACTACTGCTTTTGTCGACCAAAAGAGAAGAAGAAGAAGGAGAGCAGAGTTCTTCATTTTAGAGAGAGAAAGCAGCTATTTTTGGCCTAAGGAAAGTAATTCTTGTAAATTTGGTTCGGTTTTGATGGGTTTTGACCATGTAACCGAGTTGTGTGTGTTCTTATGTGTGTAAATGTGTTTGGTTGAATGTTTTTGACATGTTTAGGTGTTAGAACTCTATAAATGTTTGAATTTGAAAGAGAGGTGTTTGGAAGCAATAAAGGTGAGTTTCTAGACCCCAGTTTTACTTGTTTTAAACGTTTTAGGGGCGAAAATGCATGTAAAACATTTTTACAAATGTTATGTATGTAATCGTATGTATATGTGTATGTGTTTTGATGTTTTAAGGTTGTTGATGCTTAGAATGGTAGTAACAAGCTTAGAACAGGTTAAGATGACGTTTGGAACTTAAAATGACTTAGAAATATGTTATATAGGTGGTCATGCGCCCAAACAGGACCCATGCGCCTGAGAAATTGCCTTAGAAAAACTTTAAGTGGGGTCATGCGCCCAAATAGGGCTTATGCGCCTGGAAAATTTACTTAGAAAGACTAAGTGAGGCTGATGTGCCCAAACAGTACCCCATGCGTGCAAGTATTGCCTAGGAATCTCTAAGTGTAAGTACACACACGTAAACAGTAGTTCATGCACCTAAGTGTTAGGCCCAGACGCCTAAGTGTACCCCATGCGCCCAAATAGTGCCCATCCGCCCGAAGTGGCTTATGCGCCTAAGTGTTGAAATGCCTAAGTAAGCTCATGTGCCTACATAGTGGAAAAGCGCCCAAGCAGTACTTGTCACACCCCCCGCTGATAGCGGAAACACGGGGAATGCGAGCTAGACGGGATCGTCATAACACATGGTATAAATAGAGTAGCAATAATAATATGATGACAAGCGTGTCATGACGGTACCCGAACACAATTGGAGACTTGTGTCGTGTATAATCAATGTTCACGACAGCATAGCTATAAGCATAAACATAAGATGATCACATAAACATTAAAGTTAACTTGTAATGGAAATTCCTGCAACTCGGGAACAAGTGTACAAAAGAACATGTTCAAGCTTTACAAGGGTAATGTTTATAAAATGCATCCTAGGGTCTCCTCTAAAAGGCAGCACTCCTAGATCTTCAGTTCTCATTGTTACCTGAAAAATATGCTCGAAAATGTCAACAATAATG
>BJCO01434368.1:0-16807 GCA_018326465.1 Flaveria floridana | reverse complement strand
TTTTTTTTGTAGCATGATTTGGCAACGAGAAGTGTCGATGATAACGTGTGGGATGAGATACGCAACTTCAAGAAGTGTCTTTTGATGATGTTTGCAAAACAAGAGAAGGATGTCATATTTCTTGAAACGGTGATGGGGCTGGCAAAGCAGAGCAGACATTGTATGATAGAATGCATTCCTTTGCCTCCAGATGTTGGTAAACAAGCTGCTCTTTATTTTAAAAAGGTATGTGTACTGTTGCTCTTCATTATTTCTAAATTAACTTTCTTGAACCTCATACAAGTACAGGAGGAGTTGAAACTATTATTTGCCCTATGGGTGGCAAATTGGCAATCGTGTCGGGTTGCCAAGTTGAATTGATGAACCTAAATATATTTATTCGTTTCAAAGACATTGAACTTGATGCAGAACATAATTAAAATCGTGTATCGCAAACACAACACGTTTAACCCTTTTGGTTGTAATTGTAAACATGTTAAATGGGTTTGTGGGTTGCATTGCATTGGGTTAAAAGGGTCGGTGGTGGGTTGACTTTACCAAATGTGTTCTATTTTTTGGATGTTTATTGTAATTTTAAAGTGGTTGTTGGCCTTTTCAGTTGAATGGGTTAAACAGGTCAACTATCAGATATGACAACCAAAAACTTTGAGTATTACCACCCCTAATATTTACACTCACTGATGAAGGATATACAGTTATCCTTTGGTATTTTCATGAATGAACCAAAGAAGATGACTTGGATATTTGTCGTTGCAGGCAATTGATGAAGCTGAATCGGAATGGAGTCAACACAATGCCAAGAAGTTAATCGATACAAGTGAAAAGGGGTTGCGACACTCGATACCAGAAGACTTTCCGTACTTCCATGTGGAGTTTGGTCTGAAGAAAGGGTTTGTTCACGTTATCGATGATGAATCCCAGTTCAAGAGCAATTTTGGTGTGAATGTCATAAGGGGCATGCTTCGTTTGCCCGCAGAAGACATGCATCGTCGAAACAAATACGACTCTATCGACACTCAGAAAGAAGCTGTTGCAAAATTCACTCAAGATTGGGAGCCTTTTGACTGGACCAAGCAACTTGATTAGTAATTTAGTATTCTATTTTTCTTTTTTATTTAAATCCAACTCCAATGTTGTTATTGCATCTGCTTTCTGTTTATATGTCAATTTCTAGACAAATATAGATTATAAGTGGGAAAATCATACAATATTAAATAACACATGTCCTCCAAGTTTTTCAAACTTAGCCTAGTTCAGCCAACACCTGGTATGCTGGTCTAACCTGGTTCACCCTACAATCGGCGATGGTAAGGTCTCAGCTCAAAGATGGAAACAGGTTGGCGGCCTATAGCATGTGAACTGAACAGGTGAAGAGGATCTGGTCTGATCAATCTAATCTGGTTTTCAAAACCCTAAGACCATATTGATCTTAGTTTTCAGGAAGATCTGAGTATCAGATCTTACTTCATAACCGAAAGCAATTGTAAAAATTGGTTTACTGGAAGTGCTCAACTGAATCATGTTTTTACTCAAACGGTCGTATCAGTTTCCTCTACGTATTATAGTTTTTTGACAGTAACAATGTAAATATTCATATAAAAGCTAGCAGGAAACTAGCAAAAGTTTCAGAATAACACTAAAATAAACAAGACCAAATAAGGCCACCCATAACAAAAGGCAAAAAACACACCCAAGGAGCAGCAAAAAACAAGGTCTGCATTCTCATTTATTCTTGTAGCATACCTTTATAAGGATTTTTCATATCACATAATATAGTTTATAGAATATACAATGATATTTTTGATCTTGTTATCACGTAATATAGTTTGAGGTTGACTCAAGCCACAACTGATATCATATTAATCTAATCTGGAGTGGTTTTACCATTTTGTGTGTCAAAAGCGAAGTAAAATCTAAGATTCTTTTTCAAATTTCATTACCTTCATCTTGTATTCAGGCTAGGAGATGATAATAGCAAACTTAAAAGTTTATAGTTGACTGAGTATATGTATATGTTCATCAAGATTTATGGAGTTGTTATCTTTAATAGTTGTCATGAATTTGAGCAAATAAAACTTTTAGTATTTTCATTGAAGTGGTTATAGTTTCAATTTTCTTTTTTCCTTTTAGAATGAGTTGATTCATACTTGCGTTTTGGGTTTGACTCGATAAAGAAATCACAAGCTTAGCAAATTAGGCATATTATGTAAATTAAAGAGCAACCAATTTAGGTAAATTTTAGAGATACAAGTTTTAAGTTTTGATAAATGGACAAATACTCAAATGATAAACATATAAATGGACAAATACTCAAATGATAAACATACTGTGTATACATAATTTAAATTTATCTGCAAAATCTTCACACAATTAGGAAGCTCATATGACAAAAAAAAACGATTACTGTTCCCCGCGGTAATATTTGAGCCCGGATACCAACCTCATAGGCCTACCCGAGGTACACCCGACGATGTCCCAAGCAACCCATCAAGGTACCTGAGCGGCATTCCGGTTTCTCTAAGAAGGTACTATATTTTTATCTAAATATATATTGTTGTATTGAATTTGTGCCACATTTATTATAATTTGTATAGTCTTTTCTAAAATTTATACTGTCTTTAAATTTGTCTTGCATGATCGAATGATCGAAACTCAATCTGTAGTTAAAAGAATAATTTATCGCCGATAATAGATCCAAACTATAAACAAGCGGATTTTGAAGAGACTAAAATTTCTTAGCTTTTTTAGATGAAAATTAGTTCTTATTTTGGCCGGCTTGAAGTAGCTAAAATTAATACAAATAATTTCATCCTCGTATATGTATGTATGCATATAATATGAGTCTCCAAGAAGTCTTGGACATTGTATTAAAAATCGATCCATGGTTTTATTTAAGCTTATTTATGGAGGATAAAAGCAAGCCCGACCACTTTGGTTAAATATGACTGAATCTAGTTGGGATGTCACTTTTACTCAATACCTAACCCGATTAAATTCTACCCGAACCCGATTAAGGCATAACTCTAAAAACCCGAACCAAATAACAAATTTTTAGCCGAACCTGATTTTTTTTATATAAGCCAGTCTTTGAGTTGTGTTTTGGCAATTCGAGTTGACCCGAAGAACCCGAATACTATATCATCATACTTGATAATCATATTTTATATTTTAGGATAAAAATCAATCACATTTGTTTTTGACTTTTTACGAATTTAATCAATCCTTCCATCAGTTCATCTTTAATCGATTATAATTTTTTTAAACTCGATCATTCCATTAGTCCATTTTCTATACTAAACCATTCAAACTGATTATAAACAAGTATAATGATTCCATACTGAAACATTCTCATATATTTGTTTTAAGTATATGTTTGTTACTTCTTATTCGAGCATAATACTATAATAATAACATGTTTACTTGACCTCAATAACATGTGATTGCTTTAGAGTTGTTAGAGCAATAATAGTTATGATGTTTCTTTGTGTTAATCACATGTTTTCTTTTCAACTATGGCTACCTATCAAATCCGATTATCAAAATTTTAACAGTTTCAAGTATGTTGTCTTTGATTTTTTATTTCACAAAATGATCAACCTGATCACTGTTAACCCGATCTAAATAAACCCCGAAAGCCAAAACTTGAATACTAATTAAATATTATTTATTTGTAGGTTGATCTCCTATATTTGAAAACATAAAGAACGTGAAACCCAATTAAAAAACTCAAAAGACCCTAGAACCTAATGGCCCAAATTTGATACATGTGATTTATTTATTATTGTATTATATTTATATAAACCAGGATTGGACCCCGCGCGTTGCCGGGAATCTTTTTGTAGCGTCGTGAATACCATATTAGCACAAAAGAGTAAAAAATCATCAACATGTTATCTATGTTGTTTTAAACATAAGAGTACACCGATTTTATATATGAATCAACGATTATACAAAAGATGGTTTGGTTAGATATATACATATATTGAATTATAGATCAACCAACAGTTGTATAAAACATATGTATAATATATTACTAAAATCGGCAAACTGAAAAAAATAAACATAAACATATAATGTAATCGTTAATGTTAAAATAGATAGAAAAAAAAGATTAAAGCTAAATAATAAAGTAGCCACATGCTTCACTGCCAAACCCCATTAATGAAATACTAACTCATTTAAAACCCGCAATAAGCAAAGATAGAACCAATGACCTCAACTTTGAATTATACGAAACATATCAATTGAGCTAACTTGCAATTTGTTTTTTTGTGAACAGAAATTTATATAAAGGAATGAGATTGTTTGATATGATCGGTGGCACTTGTTAAAAAAAACCTAGATTTGTGACCCGGACGTTACGCGGAGCTAAAGTGCATAAATCAAATCTTATGAACTTTATTACAACTTAATAAGTAACTTTAAAAGCACCGATGATATTTGACTTAACATGGATTGCAAGGCTTTATTAGTCTACAAACTTTTGCGATCATATCGTGATGGATTACTAATTGTACAACCTATATGGTCCCTTATAAGTTATAACATATAAGGTTTATATAAAGACTGATGCAACCAAAGCAACGAAAGACTTCCTGCATACATGCACTCAGTATCAAGTACATGCTTTGGAAGTTTTATACTTAGAACAAGAAATATTCTAAGTATAAAATCTTCTGAAGCCAAAGTTGCTACAGAAGCTTTATACTCTACACAAGAAATATTCGAAGTATAAAGTCTTTCGAAACCAAAGACCAGATCTTCTGAAGCCAAAGATAAAGTCTTTCGTAACTTCAAAGACAAAGTCTTCCAAAGCCAAATAAAGTGAACACTGATTTCTTTCGAAGAATTAGAAGAACATGCTTTTCTCTGATGTACTTTTGTATAAAGCTGACCCACTTTCCGCTGTAACTCTGAAGACTCACCAACTTGCATGAGTTGGTGAAAAGGTCCATGCTTTTGTAACTGTATATTGAGGTGTTTGTCTGTAACTTTCTACTTCATGTACTATTATCATTTTTGTAATATATTAGGATGTGAGCTATGACATGCCATAGTCACTAGTCAAACTCTACATTGATTTTGTTGTATTTCAATGTTCCATTTGGCTTTCCAAGTATAGCCGGTTGTAAGATGTAGTATAAAGTATCTCAGGGTCTTGTAACTTATTCAACTTATGCATTGTAACTCTTGTAAGAGAACTTGAGATTAATATACAACATTCTTGAAAACCATATATTGTTCTTCTTGAGTTCTGTCTCATTATTACTTGTGTTTTTTGCATCTTGTTCTTAAACCGGGTTTCCTATTTGAACTATTAAGTGTTCTAACACTCTCCTAATTATGAGACTGATTGTATTGACCATCTCTTAATCGGTCTTGCAATTGGTATCAGAGCATTCTAGGCTCTTGATTGTATGATCCCACCATCTTAAATCTCCTCAGTTCTCACACAACACTTAACATCTCAAATGGCAACATCAAAGTCTAATATGGAAACCAGTACCATGTAAAGTCCTCACTGATCACTCCTGGTGATTTTGATCCTTGGTTTTTAAGAATGGAAGGCTTCATCAAGTCACAAGATAGTAGGATGTGGGAGTCTATTACCATAGGACCTTACATTCCATACACCTCTTCAGCTGCTGCTAGAGGTGGCGTGATCCCAAAGGGGGTGGCTGACTACTCTGAAGAAGATAGAAAAAGAATAGATATAGATAAGCCATGACTTCCCTCCAAACTGTTATTCCAAATGCCATCTATAGAGGCTTCAAGAAGTGTAAAACTGCTAAGCAGCTCTGGGATGTACTGAAGCTGATGTATGAAGGGTCTACTAAAGCCAAAGAAAACAAGAAAGACACTCTGAAGCAGCAGTTTGAGAACTTTACCTTTAAAGCAGGTGAAACCATGACTCAACAATACTTCAGGTATGTTGAGACTATGGAAACTCTGATGGATATTGGAGTGAAAATAGAGAATAGGGATATTGTGAGAAAGTTTATGTCCCCTCTTCCTAGATAATGCACACACTATTATATGGTCATTAAGAGGACTGAAAATCTCAAGACCCTTACTCTCACTGAGTTGTATGGCATACTCAGTGGTTACCAGATAAAGATGAACATGCAAACTCCATCTAGCAACTCTAGCAATCAACAGAGTTCTGCCCTGCATGTTGTTAAAAGGGATTATAGAGAACCACAACACCATTTCATCTTTTACCTGACAACTCACCAAAGGGCCCTATCATCACCTTTTCAGAGACACCAAGGGAGAGCTACATCCAAGGAAGCCCATTCCAAGAGACAAGCTCATCACAAGTCTTTATGTCTCATGATGAATACACATGCAACTTTCTCTTCACCCTTAAAGACTTGGACTGTATCCATCCGGATGATCTGGAGTATATGGAGATAATTCAACAAATGGCTCTTCTCACTCATAGAGCCAAGAAGTTCTATAAGAGGATAGAGAGAAAGTTTTATAGCAATGTATCCAGTGGAAACTTTAGGCTGGGCAAGAGCATGGTGGAGTGTTATAACTGTAACCACATGGGACACTTTGCTAGGGAGTGCAAGGCACGCAGGACAAATGGTGGCCAGGCACAACCCAAGCCAAACTACACTAAGGGAGCTCTACACACTAAGAAGCCCAAGCAATAAGCCGTAGTTGGTATGGAAGAAGGAGGCTTTGATTGGAGCTTCTATGTAGAAAATGTGTCTCCAAACTAAGCATTGATGGTAGATTTTGATGAAGCCAAGGTATTGGAATATCTTTGTACCCCTAAGTGCATTGCTAAAGTAAACAGATACAGATCCTATAACTTAGAAATGAGATCTGATCTTAAGTCCTTGAACATCTTAAAATTTGATTTCAAAAGAGTTGAAAATGAGACTATAGGACTCAAATCAAAGAAAACTATTTCAACTTTTAAACATCAACATACTAACTATAGGACTTAAATTAAAGATCTTATCGCTAAGTTAACTGAGTGCCAGGCTGAGCTAGTGATCAGTAAAGCCAAGGTGGAGAAACATGTTCTCGATAGCTTCAAGAACATGATATCCTCATCCCTGCATTCCAAAGTATGTTATCAAAACAAACAGGGACTGGGATCTAATGAGATAGCTCCTCCACACACTTTATTATTTGTAAGATCTCCCAGGTGTGGAATTAGTCAAGATGAGCTTCCATCCATAGATCCAAGTGATGAAGAGGATGAAGAGGATGAAGAGGAGATGGTGAAGGATAAATCTGGGAAATGTGAAGAAGATCATCCTAACAAGGGTCACTATTCTCCGGAGGAGAGAAAGAAGTCAGGGATGACAAAGTCCAAGAGAAAAAACTAGATCCGAGCAGCCAAGAGAAGATCAAAGAAAGCTTAAAAGATCAAGGCCACTTTCAACACCAAGCAGAAACAAGTCTCTATCTCTGTAGGTTTTGAAGTGGTAAAGACCAAGGATATAACTTTGAACTCTAGTACCAAGAGTTCAAGTTCATGTCCAATTTATCCCTGTTAAGGAATAAAGCCTGATCAGCTGTGTAACACTGCTATATAGCATGAACCATCCACCTCCAAAGGCAAGCTTCACCCTAGGAAGCCTACTACAACATTTGAAATGATGAGGATAGAGATGGAAAGTGATCAAACTTAGTCTTCTATTTATAAGAAGAACCTCAGAAGAAAGCAGATTGACTGTATTATATGTGGCAGTATTTCTCATCTGGCTAAGGATTGCATCTACAATCCTAAAAGTACTGTCAACATAACAAAGAAGAAGACTTCTGAGAGGAACAAGAAGAAGAAAGCTTTGGAAGAAATCGGTATTTCTTTCGAAAGCTCTAAAATGAAAATAAAGACAAGTGAAAAATTGCCTTCTGAAGAAAATTTGTTCTCAGAGAAAGGAATGCTTCTAAAGCACTAAAGCTTGCTGTAATGAAAGCAAGATCTTCCGAAGGGCCAGTCTCCAAAACTTCCAAAGTTGTAAAAACTTCCGAAGCTTTGAAGGTCAAGTCTAATATTCCAAAGATGGTGTGAAAGATAAAGAAAGACCATGTGACTGAAAATTCTTCATTAACAACAGCAAATGATCCCCAAAGTCTCAGTATAGGATCAATTGTTGTTTCATTGTCTTTAGTTCATTTTGAAGATCCCAAGACCACTGAGGCTTGGGTTTCTAAATATAACTAACTCTCCTTTATTGTGCAGGAATAGCTAAGGACCAAAAAGAATGTATAGGTTATTGATAGTGCCTGTTCAAGGCACATGACAGGTAATGAATCTTTACTATAAAACTTTAAAAGAATTGATGGAGGGCCAGTTGCTTTTGGAAGAGATGCTTGAGGTTACATTACTAGAAGGGGCATGGTCACAAATGGTAAGCTCAACATTGAGAAGATAAACTTTGTTAAGGAGCTTGGGTATAATTTAATGAGTGTATCCTAATTTTATGACCAGATATATAACATGCTCTTTACTAAGCATGAGTGCATTGTTCTCAAGCCCAGGGTGGTGGGAGACACTTCTTGATGCTGACAACCACTTCATTAAAGACAACATCAATGATGTTACACACTCATTGGATCAAGATTCTCTTGATAAGTGTGCTGATGTGGTGGGAGACACTTCATTTCCAGATCTAAACTTCTCAAATTTAGATCTGTCTAATCAACTTGCTATGAATCCTCAACTTAGGATCCACAAGTCACACCCTACCATAAACATAATTAGAGATGTTGACGAGGCTTTGAAGGATGGAAATTGGGTTGAAGCATTGCAAGAGGAATTGCTTTAGTTCAAAAGAGAAAAGGTTTGGAGCCTGTGCCCTTTTCATCAAGGAAAGACTATCATAGGAACGAAATGGGTGTTTAGAAACAAGAAAGATGATAGAGGACTTGTCATCAAGAATAAGGCAAGATTGGTTGTTCAAAGGTATACATAAGAAGAAGGAATTGATTCACTGATTTCTTTGCTCCAGTAACAAGACTTGAAGCTGTTAGGATATTCTTGGCGTTTGCTGCGTCCAAGGACTTCAAGGTCTACCAACTTGATGTTTTATGTGCATTTTTATATAGGGTGATTGATGAAGAGATGTATGTTAAACATCTATCTGGCTTTGCAGACCCAGATCATCCTGATTATGTTTACAAGCATGATAAAGCTCTTTATAGGCTGTACCAAGCTCCAAGGAAGTGGTATGAGACACTATCTCAGTATCTCTATTAACATGGCTACAAGATGGGTACTATAGATGGAAATGTTTTCATCAAAGGAACTGGGAATGAGTTAATGCTAGTTCAACTATATGTAGATGACATTATCTTTGGGTCAACTAATCCAAAGATCTGCAAAAACTTTAAGAAGCTAATGAAGAGTAGATTTCAAATGAGTGCCATAGGGGAACTCAATTTCATTCTAGGAATTCAAGTGAAGCAAGTTGACAATGGCATCTTCATAAGTCAGTCAAAGTATGTACAGGACATACTTACAAGATTCAATATGACTGAATGTAAGGTGGCAAAGACACCCATAGCCAGAAACCACTTCCTTGGACCTGATCTTGAAGGGGAGTATGTAGATGAACATCTTTATAGGGCTATGATTGGGTCTCTCATGTACCTTACAGCCAGCAGGCCTGATATAATGTTTGCTACATGCATATGTGCAAGATATCAATCTAACCCCAAGATGTCACACCTGGTTGCTGTCAAAAGAATTCTTAGATATCTCAAAGGTGCTCCTAAACTAGGCCTTTGGTATCTAAAGAATTCTGACTTCAATCTGTATGCTTATATAGACAGTGACTATGGTGGCTGTAACATGACTGCAAAGTCCACATTTGGGGGATATCAATTCCTTGGTGGAAGGATAGTCTATTGGCAATGCAAGAAACAATTCTGTGTATCTGCATCAACTGCTAAAGCTAAATACATTGCTGCAGCAAGCTGTTGTGCTCAAGTACTTTGGATTTAGAATCAGATGCTGGACTATGGATACAACTTGAAAGAGACTCCCATCCACATAGACAACAACAGTGCTATCTCTATCATAGAGAATCCTATGCAGCACTCAAGGACAAAGCATATCAATATCAGGTATCATCTAATTAGAGATAATCATAAAAAAAGATTGATAAAACTAATCAAGGTTGACACAAATGAACAATATGATGATCTATTCATAAAGGCTTTTGATGAACAGAGATTTAAATATCTTATATAAGCTATTTGGATGATTAACCTTGAATAGATTTTCTTAAAACTTAATCTATATTATATCTGAAAGGAAATGTGTGTCCTAACTTTTCTAATTTATCACCTACATAAGACCAGTTTATCTTGGGAGAAATCTTTTTTAAATGATATTCCTTAGCATTTTAAAAAAATTACTAAGTGTATTTTCTTTCGAAAGATATTAACATTGCATTCGGAAGAATTTTAAGTCTTAAAATCACATAACTACTTAAAGAAGATTTAGCTTCGGAAGAAATGCCATATTTTTTCTGAAGCCAAAATATGCTTCTAAGTACTTTTGTGTATTTAAAGAACAAATTTCTTCCAAAAGCAATTTCTTCCGAAACCAAATACTCTTCGGAAGAGAAAATGGTTAAGTAATTTTCTTCCGAAGCCATTTTGCACTAAGCTTAGGAATATCTTTCGAAGTCAAATTACCTTCGAAAGAATTTAAAATTCCAAGAAAACTACATTTTTGGGCACTTTATTAGAGGTGGGACCGACATTCAGACTTCAAAGTTTATCCTTTTGCATTAACTTTGTCTCAAGTCCATTTCATATAAATATACCCAACGGTTCCCCCCCTCTTTCACTATCTTCTTCATCTGCAACTTTTCTAAACCTAAATTCCCATTCACCGCCTTTGTTCTTATCTTTCTTCACCTCAAAGCTACCACAAATAGCCAACCTTGACCGTAGAAACCAACCAGATTTCTCCATGGAGCTTCACAGACAACACAATCAGGTTGCTCTGTTAAACTCTGAGAAAGATCCAAGTTTCTCAGAGGTTTGTCGCTTTCTTTCTCTTTCAAATTACTTCACCTCCCTCACCATTGATCCTCCACTCTATGAGGATCAACTTTTGGAATTTTAGAGGACCTATGAAGAGGACACCATGGATGGGGAGAAGGCATTGTCTGCCACAGTGTAGGGGAGGACAATCTTCATCATTCCAGCTTCCATGAACTCTCATCTACAACTGGATGATGTAGAAGGTGAATTTTCCTTACCAAAATCTGTTGTAAATCACTCCTTTGAGCAGATGGGCTATGAAGGTGACTTCTCAATCAGAACCTTTAAGAAAGAAAAGGTTTTCTCTCAATGGAAGTACCTCCTCCATATTATTATTCACAGCTTGTCTAACAAGCATGGAGGTTAGGACCAAATTACAGAAGACTTCTCTTTCATAGTCCATGGAATGGTTCATGTGATCAAGTTCAGGTATTCATGATTTGTGTATAATAATTTGCTTGTAAACTTGGACTCTTTAGAATATTACATGTTCCCTAGATATATCCAACACATTCTCAACTGTGAACTGGGCTCACAGTTGAGGGGAATAGGTAATGTTCTAAAATTGGGACAGATTAAGCTCAGCATCTTCAAGAAAATGAGAAAGCCAACTGTTGGCTTCTCAGGGGTAGAAACATCCCAGATCCCAAAAGTTTTAGAACTCATTGTTCAAGGTGACTACCTAGCAGCATCAGCTAGTGTTGAACCCGCACCTTCCACTTCAACACTACCCACACAGCCTAAAACAACCCTCACTACCAAAGAAGATCCAAACGAACCCATGCATAGGTTATTCAACCTACCCCCATATCACCACCCATACAGGAAGAAGTGGACACTAGAGTTCCTATTTCTCCTGAGGAGAAAACCACTCCCATCTCACAAATGATCAGTCCTGAGATTCCTCATGCTCAAGCTGATGAGCTCATCACTCAAGAAGCCTTACGCTTTCACTCTTAGTCTCAACACTCTAGTGAACAACCTTTAGGGGAAAGTTACCATCCCTAGCCTCTAGATCTCAACCAACCAATACCCAGCCTTGAATTCTATGATGACGAGGATATGGCACTTAGTGCATACCATGAATCTCTCTTCTCTTTCCTTGCTCAAAGGGATATGAGTATTCCTGAGTCACCCATATCTTGCCCACATCATCCACCCTACACTGAGGTGGATCTTCCTGAACCTGTTAAAGAGATCTATATGGAAAAGGCTCTCACTTATAAAAGTGATTACATCATTAAGACCTCAACCATGGCGACCCAACCCATTGACACTCCAACTGAAGCTGTCAATGAGCAAGGGAAAACCAGCAGCCAAGAACAACAAGCTAGTAATATGGAAGAAGACTTAGGTCCAATTATCTTATCCCCCAGTGATTCTTCTGCTGAAGATGAGGGGAATCTCATACTAAAGGTGCAAAAACTAACACAAACATGCACCTATTTAGTCTCCAAGGTCAGCCACTTAGAATCTCAAGCGACTACCTTACAAAAGAGGGTCAATTTGCATCAACTTAAGATTTCTGATCTCAAGGAAGAACTAGCTAGGAGACCCTTCTGGAGGACAAAATCAGGAACACAAGAACCTGAGGATGTGATAGGCTTAACCTCCAGCTCACCTATGCAAGTGGGTAATGCTACCAAAAAGGGGGAGGAAGTTATCACAATCACAGAATCCAAGAGTCCTTCTCAGATTATGGATATTAAGGAAACACCAACCTCACTTGCAATTGTCCACACTCATCAACCTCCTTAAGTTCACATTAATGTGGACTCACTCATACAAAGTCTGTTTGAGGATGGAATACCAAGGGCAATGTCAACCCCACCATATGGAGCTGCAAATGAAATTCAAGGGTGGATGTATGATACTGATAAAAGAGCCCTAGTACTGCATAGATTTCAAGGACAACAAGATGTCTTAAATGTTCAGACCTTGAACTTCTATGTCAGTCTCTCTCTGGTCAATATGCCACTATCCAACCTAACTTATAATAGGCAAGCTGACATATTGTGTGAGAGAGTTAAAGAAAGGATTGTTAAAGAACTCAGCCAAAGAAGAAGACAACTGCAAACAGGTAATGTCATTGGTCAACTGGATATTGAGGTGAAACCTGAGATTAGCTTCAAAAGGGAAACCTTGACTGAAGGCCTAGTGATAGAGCCTGTGATCATTGTCATGGAAACAACTACTTCAACATCCTTCACCCTCAATGATGCACCAATTAGTGAAGGTGCTTCACAATCTCTCTCTGGTCAGAGCTTGACAGCTGAACCAAGCAATGAAGGCCAAATCTCTCTCCACCCTGAGTCACCAAGGCGTGTGAGTTACAAAGGGAAGAGGAAAATGTCCTCTGAGGAGATTGTGGATAAGGAAAGAGAGAGGAAGAGGAAGCTAAGGGGAGAGAGTTCAACTAGTTCCTCTGGCTTTATGGAAGCTACAATCAGGACAGCCCCTGGTCAAATACTCAAGATGATGAGTTGAGGGCTGGAAGATTGAACTATTTGGGAACCAAGAACTACAACATTGATGAACTTATCTCTCTTCACTTAGAAGAATTAAATAATCTGGCAGACTTAGAGCTGACAAAGGAGAGGAAGGAGGCAGAGGATGCAGAGTTGCTCCTTAAAGTTAAAGAAGAAAGAATGTAGAAGAGGGTTTACAAACATGCTCCTACCATCTCCCCAGTTCATGAAAGCCCTGAGAGAGAGGCTGTGGCAACTAAACAACCTCAGGTGGATAAGGAGGTTGACAGATAAAACATGATCAACTACATGAGTGCCATAGGTCTCTATCAGGCATCTGCACTTCTTCCCCTCTCATATGAATACATTGAATTTGAGTATCTTAAGTAGCTAGAACAATAGTTCATAATGAACAAGAGGCTGCTAAGAGAAAGATGAGAAAAGAAGCTACAAAGTCAAGAGTCATCATTCAAAAGAGTCAAAACAAGTCTGCTGACAGACAAAGGATGATGAGCTTCTTGAAGCTGTATGGATTCTACGGAAGGAGGCTTGGTCCAATGTCTCTATCCACTATGGATGAGCATATTAGAGTGATAAAGCATAAGATTAAAAGGGGAGAGCTTGTGGACTTGCATTCTCCACCAAGTCAAGCTCCTCCTGATGTAGAGGCTAAGGTTGAACCAACACAGATAACATAACCTGGACCTTCAGCTGCATCTCAGCCAACCTAATCTTCTATTCCAACGTAGGGTTCTAGTCCTTCTCCTTCTAAACCTATGAGGGAAGAGGACCCAACTGAGAGAGGCACAACAGAACAACCTGGTACTTAAGACCAGCCCTCTTAGTTAAACACTCCAACGTAGGGCTGTACAAAAAGTTCGTGGCTCGAAGCTCGCTTGAAGTTCGCTCGAGAAAAGCTCGAAAAAAGCTCGGCTCGAAAAAAGCTCGTATCCAAACGAGCCGGCTCGGCTCGGCTTGAATTCTAAACGAACCGAACTCGAGCCAGGGTTAGCTCGGTTCTAGCTCGGCTCGTGGCTCGGTTCGTTGGCTCGGCTCGTGACTCGGTGCATATAATATATGTATATATATATATTTATATAGTATAATAAAAAATATTATTATTACTACTACTATTATTATGATTATTATTTTTATATTAGGATTTTAGAAAGGTTTTCTAAAAATAAAAACAGATTCTTTTTAGAAAAAAAATAATATTTTGTTTAAAAAATATATAACTTGATAGCAAATTATTTATATTCAAAATAATGATCTTTATTATCTAAGTACGGAGTACTCAATAAAAGATAAAAACCCTAATATATATTTTTTATGTTTTCATATAAATTAATGTAAAAAAAAATTTTAAATCAAGCCGGCTCGAACGAGCCACGAGCTGGCTCGAGCTTTTCACGAGCCGAACTCGAGCCGGTGTTTTGAGGTCGTTAAAATTTTCGAGCCAGCTCGGCTCGGATCGATAAGCTTCGAGCTCGAGCTCGAACCCATCCTGGCTCGGCTCGGCTCGGCTCGTTTACAGCCCTACTCCAACGAGGAAGAAAAGGATTGCCATGAAGAAAGTATCCAAGAAGACAAATGCATCCACTTCCAGACCTCAAGATGAGTTAGAGCATCCTGAGGAAATGCAACAAGAGACTGATTAACCAATTCCTACTCTAGTACAACCTCTTGCAGCTAGAAGACCCATCCTATCTTGGACCTTTGCTACTAATCCAGACAGATGGTATGTCATCAGAGATCAAGGTGGTCTAGATGTCTACTTTTGGCAGGACATACTTGATCTACCTCTACATGATCTTCATGAGATGAGAAGAATCTATGAAAGTCTAAGGGATCCAGACCAGATGATGAAGAAAGAAATGGCCTTGATCCTAATGAGGATTATCAACTGAGGAACAATCTTCACTGTTTTGGTAGCATTAGCCTAGGGGGAGTTTGTAAGGTTTATATAAGGCTGATGCAACCAAAGCAACCAAAGACTTCCTGCATGCATGCATGCACTCAGTACTAAGTAGAAAATGCTCCGGAAGTTTTATACTTAGAACAAGAAATATTCTAAGTATAAAATCTTCTGAAGCCAAAGTTGCTACTGAAGCTTTATACTCTGCACAAGAAATATTCTAGGTATAAAGTCTTCCGAAGCCAAAGACCAAATTTTCTGAAGCCAAAGTTAAAGTCTTCCGTAGCTTCAAAGACAAAGTCATCCGAAGCCAAATGCAGTGAAGACTGATTTCTTCCGAAGACTTAGAAGAACATGCTTTTCTCTAATGTACTTTTGTATAAAGCTGACCTACTTTCTGCTACAACTCTAAAGACTCACCAACTTGCATGAGTTGGTGAAAAGGTCCATGCTTTTATAACTATAAATTGAGGTATTTGTCTGTAACTTTCTACTTTATGTACTTTTTTCCTTTTTGTAACATATTAGGATGTGAGATATTACATGTCATAGTCACTAGTCAAAAGGCAATCGGCCTTTTGACTCTATATTGATCTTTTTGTCTTTCAATGTTTCAACTAGCTTTCCAAGTATAGCCGGTTATAGGATGTAGTATAGAGTATCTCAGGGTCTTGTAACTTATTTAAGTTATGCATTGTAACTCTTGTAAGAGAACTTGAGATTAATATTCAATATTCTTGAAAACCATATATTGTTCTTCTTGAGTTCCGTCTTATTGTTACTTGTGTGTTTTGCATCTTGTTCTTAAAGCCAGTTCTCTATTTGAACTGGTAAGTTTTCTAACACTCTCCTCATTATGAGACTGATTGTATTGACCATCCCTTAATCAGTCCTGCATAACATATCTCATTTTTACCTAAAAACTTTTTTTGTTTTTCCATAAAATACACATGCCACCATGCATGCCATTGGCATCTGCATCTCTTTTCGGTGCACATACATCATCATATCAAACAAAAACTTTCTTTAGTTAAGGAACTGTTGCATCCTAGCACCAACTATAGTTTACTTTAGTTGCAACGATTTTGTTGCCAAGCTTCAATTGTGATCGAATTGCTACTTTCTTACTTCAAACTTGTTGTATAGGTGCTACAATGTAAAATGATATACTTATATTCTAAAAATGCAGTAAGCCATTCTATAACCACATTATACATATTATTACAACATCAGGTCAAATTTGGATAGGCTGTAGATCCAAAAATATATTGCTTAATTTTTTAAACACACACATATGTGTGTGTGTGTATATATGTATGTATATGTATATATGTGTGTGTGTAATATATATATATATATATATATATATATATATATATATATATATATATATATA
>BJCO01434294.1:0-16007 GCA_018326465.1 Flaveria floridana | reverse complement strand
TATATATATATATATATATATATATATATATATATATATATTTAATTTGACAACCCAAAAATGATTGCTAGTATGTTTGTCCTCCTAAACCCATGTCTTATTCTTTTCAACAAGTGACCTGCAATTGATTTTATCATGTTTTTAGGTTCAATAAGAGAAGCTCAAGTAACTTGGTATCTACTGACATTTGGTAAAGAACGTATCCCGTCATATGGTTTTGAGCATAATCATTTACTCTGATGCGCCTGAGAGGTTCTACGTGCCTCATTTTGGACTTAAGGGTTTTGAGGGACTTTAAGAGGTGATGATTGAGTTAGGTTCCTTGGTGATGTGATGTCTTATGTGTGCTTGATGTGTGATGATGATGTATGTTGCATGTGATGTATGTATGATGGTGCCTTGTATGGTGATGTTTTGGTATGTTTCTGCTTATGTTCCTGTTTATGTATGTATGTCTTCCCGTGGCTTTGCGTTGTATGTTAACGAATGAAATGAAAAGTATTATGTAACGTAAAGTGGAAGATAATGAAAAGAGGAACGTAATGAATGAATGCATGCATTAATAAATGAATGAATGAATGAAAGGCTTGCAAGCAAATGTATGGGGTGAGCGACCCTGTTTTCGCAACAGACTCGGAAGGGGTCCTTGTAGCGTACTCCGGTACTGTGTCAGTCTTCGGACATGAGTCGGGGGGTTTGGTTATAGGCCCTGGCCCAGTATCAGTCTTTGGACATGAGTCGGGAGTATTGCATGCGATAGGACCCAGTTAAATGAGAAGTGGATCGCGTACTCCGGTACTGTGTCAGTCTTCGGACATGAGTCGGGGGTTTGGTTACAGGCCCCGACACAGTATCAGTCTTCGGACATGAGTTGGGAGTATTGCGTGAGACAGAATATAGATAAAAGAGGAACGAATCGCGTACTCCGGTACTGTGCCAGTCTTCGGACATGAGTCGGGGGTTTATTTACAGGCCCCTGCACAGTATCAGTCTTCGGACATGAGTCGGAGGTATTGCGTGAGTTGATGAATGAGAAAGATAATTATGAAAGAAAGAATGTATGAGATGAACGAATGAGTAATGAACGATAATGTACGATGAGAAAGATAATAAAATGATTATCTATGTGTACGTATGATGTATGCTCACGAACGAAAGTAAAGAATGGTTTTTAACGAAAGTAAAGTATTTTATTTATAAAACTAGAACTCACTCAGCGACGCTGACTTTTTATGTGTTTCCAGTTAGCAGGTAATGTTACTGAGGATGGCACGGGGCGGCTACTCGGCTCTTTTTGGATGGCATTCTTTTGTTTAATGTTTTTGCATTGTAATACGAACGAGCGATATTTTGTAATGAACAATGTATTATTGTGCAAAAGTGTTTATTTAAAGGAAATGAAATGTTTGTTTTAAAAGTTTCCACTACATGATTTTAGTAAAGTTATATAATTATGTGTTTTAAGTGCGATGATCGACTAGCTGTAAGTGTCCCGGGAATGGGGCCTTACAAGTTGGTATCAGAACTAAAGTTTAAGTGAAACGGGTAAATTTTCAAAATAAACCTAAACTTAAACTAAAAATGGGATGGAAAGGGAAGGGATGCCAGTCTGAGTAGCTGCAAGCCATCAGGTATTTTCTGAATGTTAACGAGTATTACGTGTGCCTGTTATGTGGGTTATGATGTTTGTAGATTTAGATACTGATGTAGTCAGGACAGGTAATGCTCGGGGTATGAAGAGTAAAGTAAGTGGCTAATCACAACTGGCCACTGTAATTAGGGACTTACCATACTTGACATAAACTGAGCTATTCCCTTGAATGACCATGTTGGTGTTTGAATCTTTTAGTTTGTGTTAGAGGATGGCCGGTGGTAGATCATGTAAAGCTTCACAGGGTGGACTTGGTGCTGCACCGCGGCCCAAAAGAGGCAGGCCTAGAGTTGAAAAGGTGGTTCATGAAGGACCCGGGACCCCTCATCCGGAGGGTGGTGATGAGAGTGCCAATTGGAGAGCCTCAGTAAAGGAGGCTGTTGTGGAAGAAGTTCATCAGGTCATGCAGACCATCTTACCGACTGTGGTGACTGAAGTAATTAAGGCTGTAAGGGAAGGAGAAAGAAGGGAAGGGAACCGGTCCTCGGGAGGACGGGAGCAACCGGAGACTGAGACGATTCCCTCCGATGATGAGGAAGAGGAGGAAGAGCCTCTGTAAGAGCCGGCACGAGGCTGTAACTACGGGGCATTTCAAAGGCGCAAGCCCCTACCTTTGCCGGTAACGGTACTGCTGCTGCTGCTCACCGATGGGTGAGAGAGATTGAGGCGGTACTCAATATTTGCGAATGCCGGGAGGATCAAAAGGTGAAGTTTGCAACCCACTTATTTGTGGACTCGGCTTTGTGTTGGTGGGACAACATTTTCCAAGCCGAGGGTACCAAAGCAATCGGGAGAATGAGGTGGCCAGAATTGAAGAAGCTAGTGATTGAGGAATTCTGCCCCCACCGGGAGATGGACAAGGTTGAGAGAGAGTTTCTGCAGCCAAAGGCGGGAACGATGACACACCAGCAGTACACGACAAAGTTCAATGAGATGGCAAGGCTGGTGCCAGACCAAGTGACGCCCGTGTCACAAAAGATCAAGAGGTACATTCAAGGTCCGCCGACAGAAATTCGCAGACATCTGATCACTTCCCAACCAGGCACGTTCAGGTCGGCGGTCGATCTAGCGAAAGGTTGTACGATGAGCGGGAGGCGGTGGCGATAATAGACGAAGAGGAGGAGCGAGCCTATGTTAAGAATGGGAAAGGAAGGCGAAACAATGATGGTGGATTTGTGTCTGAAGGTAAAGTATTGAGGTATGATGATCGGAAGAGAATGGAAAGGAGATGAGAGGTATGCAAGAGGAGTGGTATAGGCCACGAGGGGGAGTGCAAGTGGGGACTGAACATCTGCTTCCAGTGTGGGAAGGAAGGCCACAAGGCGAGGGATTGCGGCATGGCTAAGTGCTACGACTGTAGCGAGACTGGACACCTATGCGGCATGGCTAAGTGCTACGACTGTGGCGAGACTGGACACCTAAGCAGGGATTATAAGAAGTCGAAGGCAGGAAGCTCTAGTACGAGGAAGGAGAACAGAGGGTGAAGGCTAGAGCTTTTGCCATGACCAATAGGAGGCTAGAGCGGACTTCAACTTAACGTCAGGTACGTTTCTGGTAATTTAAATTTGTGCATCTATGCTTTGAATACGGTGCTAGTAGTAGTATCGTTCCTACTGCCTTCTGTGATAAGTTGCATGTTAGGAGTGGGAACATCGATGAGCCCTTCGATGCAGGAATTGCTATTAATAAATCCACTAGGTTACCGGATGCCCTAGAGGATTGCATGATAGAATTAAGAAAGCGTTTGTTCCTGCTAGACCATTCGGGATAGGTTTGGGTGGATAGGCTTACACTATAAGGTGAATAGGGCTAACAGCCTATGAGGCAAACAACAAGTGTCACGAGAAGGTGCGTTGATCAACGATGCCAGGAAAGGGTTCGGTGCCAACCTATGGCGACAGAGTAATGATGAAGGCCTTGTCCTTGAAATGAGAATCATTCGATTCAGAAAGGAAGGAGAGTGAACATCGAGGTATATGGGACCATTCCAAATGGTTGCTCAGGAAGAAACAATAGCATATTGACGGGAGCTACCCGATGAGTTAAGTGGAAGTCATCTTACGTTCCATGAATCTTGTCTAAGAAAGTGCTCGATCGATAAGAGTATGAACGTGCCACTGGAGGACACAGGGATGGATAAAGTATTCAACTACAAGGGGCAACAGGTGGCTATTTCCGATAGAAGAGAAGAGAAGAGTTAAGGAGAATGGTTGTTTCACTTATGTGGAGGCAGTGAAGCCTAAAGGGATTTTAGCCTGTGTGTAAGATCAAGGGAGAGGTGAGACAGTATTACCCGTAACTATTCGAGAAGTAACAGGTTTTAGGGATGAAACCTATATAAGGGGGGTGGACTTGTAACACCCGGTTATTTTCTTTCAAGCAAAAAAAAAAGAAAAGGAAAGAAAAAGGAAGAAAAGGCATTTTACCCAAAGTTAAGGGGTAAAATGTGGCAAAAAGGATAAATGATTGGAAGAGTGGGCGTAAAAGGGTAATGGCAGCCCATTCTCCCTCCCACACTCATTATCCATTCGGCCAAGGAGAGGAAGAAGAGAGAAAAAGGGGAAACTTCAGTTTCTTGCGAATCAAGGTGCAAAATCCGAAGTCAAGCGGGTTTGTGGGAAGCTCTACCTGAAGAGGCTGCTAAGGTGAGTTCTAGGACCCCTCTTTTACATGTTTTCAACTGATTTAGGGCTGGAACACATAGTAAAACTTGTTTTTTTGAAGTGAGTGTGTTGAACCCGTTTGTGGGTGTTTGTGTGTGATTCGAATAGGTTTCGATTTTGAGCTCGTGTGTGCTTGAATGGTGTTATGGTATGTGTTTCTAAGGTTTAGGATGGTTGAATTGAGCTTAGAACAGGTTTGGGAAGGCTTGGAGGCCGAAAATGGTAGAATGGGTTCGGGATGAACTGCATTCTGCACACAGCTAGGGCTATGCGACTGGAAGCCATGAGACCGAATGGCATGCGACTGGAGGCCATACGACCGAATGGCATGCGACTGGAGGCCATACGGCCGAATGTCATGCGACTGGAGGCCATACGGCCGAATGGCATGTGACTGGAGGCCATACGGCTGAAAGGCATGCGACTGAGGTCCATGCGCATGGGTGCCATGCGACTGAGTTCATACGCATGGGAGTCATGCGACTGAAGGCCATGCGCCTGGATGTTATGCGATTGAGGTCCATACGCCTGAAGACGATGCGATTGAGGTTCATACGCCAGGAAGTATGCGACTGAAGGTCATACGCCTAAGAGGTGTGCGACTGCATTGTTCATGCGCCTAAAGGTCATGCGATTGGAGCGTGCGACTGGAGCTCCATACGCCTAAAGTTGGTGCGCCTGAACAGGGCTGATGCGTCCGAATAGGGCTCATACGCCCAGAAGTTCTTATACTTAGAATTTTCTGCTGATGCGCCTGGGAGGTTCCACGTGCTTCATTTTGGACTTAAGGGTTTTGAGGGACTTTAAGAGGTGATGATTGAGTTAGATCCTTGGTGATGTGATAGCTTATGTGTGCTTGATGTGTGATGATGATGTATGTTGCATGTGATGTATGTATGATGGTGCCTTGTATGGTGATGTTTTGGCAAGTTTATGCTTATGTTCCTGTTTATGTATGTATGTCTTCCCGTGGCTTTGCGTTGTATGTTAACGAATGAAATGAAAAGTATTATATAACGTAAAGTGGAAGATAATAAAACAAGGAACGTAATGAATGAATGCTTGCATTAATAAATGAATGAACGAATGAAAGGCTTGCAAGCAAATATATGGGGTGAGCGACCCTTTTGTCGTAACAGACTCGAAATGGGTCTTTGTCGCGTACTCCGGTGCTGTGCCAGTCTTCGAACATGAGTCGGGGGTTTGGTTACAGGCCCTGGCACAGTATCAATCTTCGGACATGAGTCTGGAGTATTGCATGAGATACGATCTAGTTAAATGAGAAGTGGATCGCGTACTCTAATAATGTGTCAGTCTTCGGACATGAGTCGGGGGTTTGGTTATACGCCCCGACACAGTATCAGTCTTCGGACATGATTCGGGAGTATTGCGTGACACAGAATATAGATAAAAGAGGAACGAATCGCGTACTCCGGTACTGTGTTAGTCTTCGGACATGAGTCGGGGGTTTGTTTACAGGCCCCTGCACATTATCAGTCTTCGGACATAAGTCGGGGGTATTGCGTGAGTTGATGAATGAGAAAGATAAGTATGAAAGAATGTATGAGATGAACGAACGAGTAATGAACGATAATGTACGATGAGAAAGATAATAAACGAAAAATGATTATCTATGTGTACGTATGATGTATGCTCACGAACGAAAGTAAAAAATGGTTTTTAATTAAAATAAAGTATTTTATTTATAAAACTAGAATTCACTTAGCAACGCTGACTTTTTATGTGTTTCCAGTTGGCAGGTAATGTTGTTGAGGATAGCACGGGGCGGCTACTCAACACTTTTTGGATGGCATTCTTTTGTTTAACGTTTTTGCATTGTAATACGAACGAGCGATATTTTGTAATGAACGATGTATTATTTTGCAAAAATGTTTATTTAAAGGAAATGAAATGTTTGTTTTAAAAGTTTCCGTTGCATGATTTTAGTAAAGTTATATAATTATGTGTCTTAAGTGTGATGATCGACCAGCTGCAAGTGTCCCGGGAACGGGGCCTTACAACTTACCCCAATGTAAACTTTTTTACATTTACAAATTCACACATATATATAAAATATCATAATCTTGTATATGTGTAATATTGTTATTTCAATAAAAAAATTATGATTTGTATTGATGTTGACGGGTTCTCACAAGTTCTCGCAATAAGACCGGGTTCTCATTTGAACCTTACCCTATATATATATGTATATATATATATATATACATGTACATACATATATATAGGTATATATATATACATATATATATATGTATATATATTTAACACCGGCATATATATACATATATATATATATATGTATATATATATACCGGGTTCTCATTTGGGGTTCTCACAAGTTCTCGCAATAACACCGGCATGTCACAGTCAGTAGTCAAAAGACAATCTGCCTTTTGACTCTACATTGATTTTGTTGTCGTTCAATGTTACAACTGGCTTTCCAACTATGCCCGGTTATAGGGTGTAAAGTATCTCAATGTCTTATAACTTATTTCTTATGCATTGTAACTCTTTTAATAGAGCTTCAGATTAATATACATCATCCTTGAAAACCTTATATGTATTGTTTTAAGTTCCACCTCTTTACTTACTTGTGTTCTTTTCATCCTAACTCTTAAAAACCCGGTTCCCTATTTGATCTGTTAAGTGCTCTAACTCTCTCCTCATTGTGAAACTGATTGTATTGACCATCTCTTAACCGATACTGCACCACATTTATCTGTGAATATACACAAGCAAAACCATGTTCGCTTGTGTGTGCTATTATCCGTGAAATGCATGAAAATATGAGATCGTGTAAATAGCATAATATGGAAGACTTGAAAATAATTTGAAATAAAAAATATTTTTGGATTTTTAAATTTTTACATTTTAAGAAAAACTAAACAAGAAATTTAATACTAATAATATCTAATCATAAGACTCTAACCTAATAATATATTTTTTTAAAAAATGCTTTTTAATTTTTTTTAATTTTTTTAATAATTTGAGAACCAAGAATTGATTTAATCACGAGATCACATTCTCAAGATATACTAAAGCACAAAGATATAATTAAACATCGACAAGAAGTGAGATCACACTGACACAAAGTCTGATCACCACTATATATATATATATATGCATATATATATGCATGTACATGGATATATATATATATAAATATATATATATATATGTATGTATGTGTATATATATATATATATAATTTGACAGCCCAAAAATGATTGCTACTATATTTTTCCTCCTAATTCCATGCCTTATTCTTTTCAACAAGTGACCTGCAACTGATTTTATCATGTTTTTAGGTTCGATTAGAAAAGCTCAAGTAACTTGGTTTCCACTGACATTTGGCAAAGAACGTATCCCGTCATCATAGTTTTGAGCATAATCATTTACTATGTTTGATTTCTCGTGAGATGCATAGCCAATGATCATTTGAGAACCAATTTGAATGTGATATTGGATATCCTTTGGGATGGAACATAGACAACGATCATTTGAGAATCATTGTGAAATGTTTTCATGATGAACTTGTTTGGTGGAGCGTTTGACAATGACCATTGATGTAAGACTCATTATGATATTATTTGAAGGGGAAATAGTTGATGAGCGCTCCAGGTCTATACATCCGTATAACAGAGGAGATGATCATCTGAGCATGCTGATGAGAGCTTCAGATCTATACTCATGTATAACATAGGAGATCACCTTTCCAGGTCAATGCTTCCGCATAGCAGGGGAGATAAGCACGAAAAGGATTCTGAAGAGCTTACAAGAAGCATCATTCAGGGCTAGGGTAAGGGTGATTTAGGAATTAAAGGGATCAAGGTAGAAGTCAGATACTCTCAACTCTTTTTTACGAGACTTGTAACTTTTTTCAGGTCAAGATGTCATGGAAACGATCCTTATCACCAAGTTTTAAAGCTTTAGTTACGCTACAAAATCAATGTTTACATTGTTTTCGGTATGAGCCTACCAAGCGTATCATATAATGAAACTGCCTTTTGTAGATTTTAGAATTTTCAGTTATACATACATCTACATCAGATACTATCATGTCTCATAAAGTACAAGTCATGCAATCATGCGTACAAAGAAAACGTACTATCTTTTCTCATGTCATCCCAAATCAAGTTCTCAATTACCATTTATTCATTTTTTTTATTATACTCTCACCATAAATTTTATTTTTGCAAACTACCTTTTCTTTTTTTAATTTTTAACATATTTATTAATTTTTTTAATAAACGGAACAAAAATAGAAATTTACCAAATAAAGTCTTTGAAATTATACTAGAAAAAAGACGAGAAATGAAGTACCAAGAAAAATGCATTGATTGTGAAGTGTGAACTGTAATAGTGCAGATAAGAATTCAGAATGTGGGTGAGATACCGTAACCATAACCTATTTGTTCCTCCTCAACTTTGAATTAGGAACAATCTCTATCAGTAAACCGACTTACTAACAGGCCTTCTAAAATGTTCCTGCACTCATAAATAGAATAGTTAGAGAGGAGGACCTGTTTAAAGGCACAACCTTTTATCTTTTCTTCTTTCCTTTTAATTTGCCAAATTTGTTGCGGTTCAAAGATTTTTGATTTTAGTGAATTAAATTTGGAAATTATTTTCTGTTTAGAATTCAAATAAAAGGATTTTGGTTTGGATGTGTTTGTCACTTTCATCTTTGAATAATATGAAACCGGCTTCACATGAGCAGGGTTTGAATAGAATGTTCGTCATCCAACCATTCAATGGTGTGTGCTCTTTACCTCTAGAAACAGAGAAGCAACCCGTGTTGTCTTTATCGTCTGGAACCTTTCTCGTAGACTGACATCCGGAGAAGCATTCGTTTTTGCTTGTATCGCCTAAAACCTGTCTTTGAACTTGAGGGCACTTCTTTAGCACATGACCTTTTTTTCCACATCTAAAGCATGCCTTGAAAGGCTTTGGATGCTTGACTGGTCCATGTGGTGTAGGAGGGGATTAAGCTTTTTTTGAGCTTGATGCAACTTTTGGTTTGTTACATCCTGTTGCTTTTTGAGTATGTGGTTTCTTCTATAACTTTTATGAGCTAGAGGTATGACAGACTGAGATGGAGATTTATTCTTTCTAGTTTTGGATGACGACTGACTTATTTTGCAACTGGGAGTGAGATCCGTATTGATCATGATTTAGGTTTTCAAAGCTTTTCCGACTTGACAATTTATGGTGATATCTTGATCTTTGAGGACCCGACACTTTCCATTGTGTTTGATTCATCATCTGAGCTTGTCTGGTCTTAATAGACACCTCTGCTTCCATTGGATCTTGATTGATAGGAATTGGGTGTGTTAATGTAGTTGTAGCTTGATGATTAGTTGACTCCTGATTTAACGCTTCCTTCATAATTTTGATAGGCTCAAAGGTAGGAATTTCACCAGCTTTAAACTTATCAAAGGATTTAGAACAAATAGTAGGTATAGGTTCACAAATAACAGAAGCTGAATAGTCATTTGCTTGACTGTCAACACCCTGTTTATTGTATTCCAAACCAGTAGAAGAATCATAATCATCTCATAACTCTTTATGATTTACTCTTTCTAATCCTTCATGTAAACTTTTAGCATGTTGCTCGAACAGATCATTTTTCGGGTGAGGTTTAAGAATAGGAAAATAGCATATAGTATATGGAGGGGGAACTAGATTAAATATAGTTTTACCTTCTGATTGGTATCCAATCTCAGTGTTTACCTTCGCCCCTTGTTGTTTGACAATAAGCTCATCCTTTTTGATTTATGAAACGGTCCATTTATCGAGCTTTGTTTGAAGCTGAGTCGTTTTAAATTGAGCTAGAACTGCTCTATCTCTTAAAATATTAATTTCCAAATTTCTCTTTAAAATATTTCTTTTGAAAAAATCAATTTCAGCCAATGCTTCATTAAGTCTCTTTGAAAGAGCAATTTCATTCTGCTTGAGTTCTTTGTTTATAGTTTTTAATTCTTTTTTTATCTAGTAATAACCTATTTGCTTTATAGATACCAAACAAATGAATTTTGCAAGCAGATGAGCATATGTCCTGAACTGTCTCATATGGAAGACCGATGACAATTCTTTCAGCTTCCTAGGGTTTCTCGTTGTTGCATAGTATGTTAATGTCTTGAATTGTCTCATATGGAAAACCCATGATGATTCTTTTAGCTTCCAAGGCTTCCAATGCTTTCTTGTAGTATGTTGCGTAGTCAACTAGCTCCATAGGCCATACTATGTTAACTTTTCATGTAAACCTCCTCGGGAATAATGTGGGCCTAATTATAGAAAATGATTAAAACACCCGGTCAATGACTTTAATTTTGATGAAATTTAATCATCTTTGACCAAGGCTGAACAATATCCAAACACTCCAACTTGCAACTAAACACCCCTAAGTCATTATACTTGTTACCAAACATCACTTCAATCACTCACACTTCATCTCTCTAAAAATACTTAACCTTTGAAACCTCCATTGAATCTTAAATAAGTTTTTAAAGCACCCACCTTTTAATCATCCATCTGTGCATCACTATACAACTAACCAAAAAAAAATAAAGATGGTAGAAGATGATGGTTGTGCGGCGGAGCTGGTAGTGGCCTTCGGCGAGTAATGGCTAGTGCCTTACCACATCTGCCCCCCTTGAAACCTGAACGCGATGGTGGTGTTCTTTTATTTTGAATCACGATCATGGTTGTTTGGGCGGCGACAGATCTCAAACTTCCAGGGCTGTCCAAGATAACTGTGGTGATGGTCTTGGTCCAGATGTTGACAGGATGGTGGTCTTATTGGTGATTATGGTAGTAGATGCAGACGGTAATGATGGTTGCAGGTGTGTTCCACAGTGGTTATTATGCGATACGGGTCACAAGAGACGGTGGTATGGGGGTGTTGTTCAATATGTTTGATAGTAGGGGTTTTGTGGTTTGTGGTTAATGACTATCGTAATGGTGGTTGTTTATGGTGATTGCGATAGAGATGGTCGCAAATGGTAGTTGTGATGGTAACTGTGGTGGTGACGATTAAGTATGTGGGTGTTATTATGGCTAGAAGTCGTTGGTGAAGACTGGAAGGAGATGGTGGTTGTGGGGTTGTTGCTCGAGATGGAGAAGGAGATAGGTAGGTGGTGATTCAGATGGCAGAGGTGAGGGGTATGGTGTGTTACCGCCGTCGAGAACACGCCGGAGTTGCTCTGGTCACCGGAACCCTAGTGGGATGCCCCTCTTTCTCTCGTATCTTTATTTTTCTCTATGTCCAAAATCTCTTTTTTTATTGTTGGATTATAATGATGAACCTGCTCAAAATTTGGTTGATTGTTTGATTGAGAATATTATTGAGATTTGGTTTGAAGATTGTGAAGAATTTGGGGTTTATTATGACGATATGGGGTTAAAGATTTGATGTGAAACTGGTGTTGGATTGAGATAAATTCACCGGTAAATTCGCCAGAAACCTCGTCGGAAAGTGCAAGATCGCCGGCAAGTTCCCTGAAAAATCAATAGGTTTGCCGAAACTTCACAGGAAAACCGAGCGAAATTGCTAGTTTGGCAGCACCTTCGCTGGAAAAACTAGTAGTTTCGATGGAAACTAATGAACTTTCGTTCAAATGAGATCTAGTTTTGCTGTATGAAGATTTGAATGTTCCTCAAATACTTCCAAGAACACCAAGATCATCAGGAACACAAAGTGTGTGTGAGAGAGAAATACCTTTAAACTTCAAATTTCTTTTCATTTTCTTGTAGAAAATGATTTGTAGATGTAAGATTTGATATCAAATGTTGTAAATCTGCTTAGATATGATCTAGATCTGACAAAAATGAGTTTGAATGATGAACACAAAACTCATATCTATTTTCTCTCTCTAAAACCTTCAACGAATTATTCTAATTCAGCACCAAAAATCTTTAAGCAGCAATAGAAATTGATTCAAGTAGGCTCTGGTACCAAATCGTTAGTCCCAAGAGCACTTGAATCAATCAAATAACAATGAAGACGTCGATCAAAATGATAAAATATGAAGAACTTGAATGAACACTAAGAAGGTCAATGAAAAACCTAATTTGATCCATATTGATTTGAATAAGATGTTGTTTACATGGAAATCCTCAAATATAGCTCTTGCAAACTTACAAACCCTAATTACCACTTAACTATTTATAGTAAATATAATATTCACTAATGACACATTAAGCCCCTAGAGTTAAACTAATTCGGGAAAATACAAATAAAACATAAAATTGTCTAAAACAAGATTAAATATATTTTGTTGACACAAAATATATTTATTTAAAATAAAACTCCTAGTCAAATATATCTTCAACATCTCGTCCTGGTTCTTCGTGTAACACCTGAAAATTTTGTCAAAATAAAAGAAAGAAAAAACAATAAGAAAATGAAACAAAAAGTATCTAGAAAGAAAAGGAAATGGAATAAAGAGGAGGGGCTAAAGTGTAAAAAGTAAAAAAGTCAAATATTTTAATGTACATGGAGTATGACCGCCCATATCACCTTTTCCCCATCTGCTGTTCGACCAAAATGAAGAAGAAGAAAGAAGTGGAGGTTTCTCTCGGTTGTTTAAGGAAGAAGAAGTGTGTTTTGCTCTTGTTAAGTAATTCTTCATATAATTGGTTTGGTTTTCTTTGTGGTTTCACCCTTAGAAACCGATTATTAAGTGTTCTATGTGTTTTGGTATTTGTTTTGCTTGTTTTAGGTGTTTGAACTCTTGTGCAAACAAGTTTAGAGGGGTTTTACTTGTTTGTTGAATCAGGTGAGTTTCTAGACCCTGGTTTTACATGGGATGAAAATGAATGTAAAATGTTCTTAAAATTACTAGGTATGTTACCCGTACATATGAATGTATGTGTTCTTGTATTTCATGATTTTATATGTGATGTTGTTGATACATGATGTACCTAGTTCTTTGTACTGAAATATTTATGTCTTTCATTACTTATACATGTGTAATTCAAGAATATTATTATAGTGTAAAGTGTGTTTGGATGTCTATTTACATTTGATTATATCATATTCGTATAACATTTAGTATTACACTCATGAATGAACATTATATATAGGTTTGGGGTTGTTGTGCATAGTTCCGAGTCAACAATGATTCAGAAATATGTTTGACTTAGTGTTTTTATTATTCATGCTAATGAACCATGCTCATGGACCAGACGCATGAACGGACCATGCTTATGGACCAATCGCACGACTTAACCAGGTGACTAAATCAGCCGCACAACTAAACCATTCATAGAGTTCAGTTGTGTGTATGAATCAATCTCTTGACTCAGTCGCACGACTGAACCATGCTAATGGCTCAGTCGTACCACTGTACACTGCAACCTATAAATACCACGTAATTCGTGGAAAAAGATAACACTTCGAATATTATTATACCCTAGCCGTCCAGAGCGTCCTAGTTCGTCCATCCAACTTCAAAGTTTGTCCCTTATTGATTTCTACTCGTTCTTAACGTTTGTTTAATCGTTAGATCGATCAGCTTGTCGTTCTCACTGATTGGATCGCCAATCAAATAGGATTCCGCACTATTTGATTTGGTTTCACGTTGAATCAGTTAGTACTCCGTACGTACATGGTCCTAACAGATGTGAAGCTTAGAAAGCTAGATATAAGTCAAGAACATAGTAGGATGATGATTAGGATAGAAAATAACTTAGAAACATGTTAAATAGGTGGTCATGTGCCCAAACAGGTCCCATGTGCCTGAGAAAATGCCTTAGAATATCTTAAGTGGAGTTCATGTGCCCAAACAGGATTCATGCGCCTAGAATATTGGCTTGGAATGGCTAATTACACCTCATGCGCCTAAACAGCACCCTCATGCACCCAAATAATCTGCTCATGCGTCTAAGTGTTGGTCATGCGCCTGAACAGTATCTCATGTGCCTAAATATTGCCTTAGGAATACTAAGTGTAAGTTGATGTGCCTGAATAATAGTTCATGCACCAAAGTATTAGGCTCAGACACCTAAGTGTACCCCATGTGCACAAATAGTGCTCATGCGGCCAAAGTGGCTCATGCGCCTAAGTGTTGAAACGACTTAGTGAGGTTCATGCGCCTGCATGGTGGAAAAGAGCCTAAGCAGTTCTCATGCGCCTGCATAGTGCCAAAGCGCCTGAAACACTTGGAATTTTCTTAAATTTTGGAAAGATCCGAATTTTAGGGTTTGACTCGAGTTTGAGATAAGACTTATATTTTTTAATTTTATGAATGTTTATGGTTTGATTTTGTGTTTCATATTATCTATTATCATGTGACTTTACGTGGTGTGTTTATGCTCATAAAGTATTATCATAATGAAAGTGAAAGATTAATGTTAATGACAGTGGAACATAAAGAATGAACGAATGAAAAGTCTTGCAAGCAAAATGAAAGGAGGCTCATAAGTCATTGAGAGTTGCTAGCTCAACTATGTGTAATGTAGCATGCGATTTCGGCTAACCCATTAGGGTTCACACACAGGGGGATCAGTCTTGGTGACTGATCCACAGTACGAAACGGGATCCTTGTCACTTTACCATGGAAATAAGTACACAACAAATGAATACGTGTGATAATGAATGATGAGTGAGGTTATACCTTGTTGTATGTATGATGAATGCTTAAGTACAAAAGTAAAGAAAGTATTTTATTGAGAAAGAATATTTTCATATATAAACTTTATAAAGTACTTCAATACTTTAAAACTATAACTCACCCAACAATGCTGACTTTTGTGCATTTTAGTTAGCAGGTAAACTTTGCTGAGGATGTCATGAGGGTGAAGCTACTCGGTAGGGCAAGACTGACATCCATTCACGCATAATATTATTATTGTTTTTTAATGCATTTAAACTGCTTTTGTAACTTAAACAATGTTGTATTGCTTGACAACAGCTTTTATATTAATGTGATGAATTGTTTTTGGTTAATGCAATTCCACTGTTTAATCTTATGAAATGAGTAATGTTTTTAAATATATGTGCTATGAATGTACAACTTTAAGCATCCCGGGAATGGGGCCTTTCAAGTTGTTATCAGACCTGAAGTTTAAGTGAAATGGGTAAAATATTTTCAAAAACCTAATCTTAAACTAAGAATGGGACTAAAGGAAATGGATGCCAGCCCGAGTAGCTACGTGCCATCAGGAATTTCTTTTCTCAATGTTAACTGGTATTATATGCATGTGCTATTTAATTATGTGCTCCTAGTGGATTTAGATACTGATATAGTCAGGATAGGGAATGCTTGGGGTGTGAAGAGTAAAGTAAGCGGCTAAACATAATTAGCCACTGTAATTAGGGACTTACTATACTTTACATAAACTAAGATTACCTTGAATGACCGTGTTTGTGTTTGAATCTTATAGTGATTAGAGAATGGCTGGAGGTAGATCGTCTAAGGCCTCTAGGGGTGGAGTACATGGTGGACGTGGTGCTGAACCGCGTGTTACAAGGAATAGGGCTAAGACTACTGTTAGGGCCCGTGAGGAACCCGAGATGCATGATGTGTGCCAGACTATACTAAATTAAACTAACAAATAAAACTCTAACTAGACACTAAAAAGCTTTAAATTTATAAAACTAAGACTCGATCCTAAGCAACACAACCGGCAGTGTACCGGTCGACTGCAGAATAGCTATTAAGTCCGAG
>BJCO01434290.1:0-11127 GCA_018326465.1 Flaveria floridana | reverse complement strand
CTTTCATGAGAAGCACCTTCTCACTCTTTAATGTTGCTACCATTAATTGTATTAGTTTTGTATCGACTCATGATCTAGGATGAGTCTTGAGATGTTATTAATTTGTGAAAACTATCAGACCTACTACATATACGAGCTAAAATGGAGTCGGAATGCTTGAGATGAAACCCTTAGGTCTCAAGGAAAAGAAGTTATGTAACCTTACTATTGCAAGACTCAAAAGGATAGAATAGAAAAAGTACTCGCCATTGAAGACGCGAAACGAAAAAGAGGTTCTTTCGTCAAGTGAAGAGCTACCACAGTCTCAAGATATGAAAGTGTACGTAATAGTAACACAATTCCATTTTGATGTCTAACAATTATCTATGTACCAATTAAAGTTTTTTCTTATAATAAAATTGGGTTTGAAAATGATTGCTTTTAACTAATAGTTTTATAAGTATTACTCGATAAATTTTACTCTGCTGTATAAAGAGTTGTATTAAATTTATAGAAAGAATAAAACAATAATAGTTTGATGTAACGAGTATTTTAGGTACGTAGTTCCTAAACAAAAAATACTCCCAAATTTGGACGTGGATATAATTTTCAACACATATTGCAAGAAGATATCTAAATAGGACAACTTGAGAGTCCTTTTTTTGAAAAAAAGGACATGAAAAATTGACATCAAAGGTTTAACCATATGCCAAAGGCATTATAGCCCTAAAGCCCAGCGATATCTTGGTAGTGAGATAAGACTTAGGGCCTATTGGGTCATGGGTTTGAATCTCACAATGGGAGGTTTTCTCATAATTATGAGTTTCCTCCTGAATTGATGACTTGGTGGTGGAATATGATCGAGTGGTAACACTGGTGGCACGATGATACTCCAGTGATCCGTGAATGATTCCAATTTAGCCGTTCAAAAAAAAAGTTTTAACCATATCATGATATAACTTGAAAAAGACATAACTGATACATTAGTCATTTTAATTGGCCCACTCTCATTAACAAATGCATCTGTAACCAAAGGAAATTAATAAATACTCAATCATACGCTAGACATAAACTTTTTGAGGCAATTGATTTAGACCTCCAATTTCAAACCCTAATTTTTTAAAAATGTTATTATATAAAATTAATTTGTTATATTATATTATTAATTATATATGTTTTGTTTATTACATATATTTAATCTTTTTGTATTCTCACACAAGCTACAACTTCAATTGTATTTTAACTTTTAAATCAGTAGGATCTTATCTATCTTTTTTGTCAGTTGCTTCCTTGTTAAATCCATCCTTATGCCCATAATCATCATACTTCCAATTAGCTTCAGAAAATGACGATATGACGATAACAATCCTAACAAGTAACTTTTAACCCAACATGGTAGATAGAGATGTGCACGGTGCGATTCGGTTAATCGCCGGTTATGGTTAATTTCGATTAATTAACCAATATGTTTAACTTATGTTTTTAAACCAATATTTTAACTAATAAATTATTTTAATCGCCGGTTATGATTAATTTCGGTTAATTGCCGGTTATGGTTAATTTCGGTTAGACCAGTTTTGGAACAATTTTATAAGAGCGTGCGTGATATTGTTCGTTTTTAAGGTCTCGCCAAAATCGAAATCAAAGTCAGGGCGTGCATACAACAATGTGCGCGCACATTTTGTATTCCTTCTTCTTGTTTATGACGTTCCTTCTATTTTTTAACAACAAATGTTCGACCATGTTTCAGAAAATAGGTGTTATTTTAATCGGGACTACATATCCGTTTCCCAGCTTGAATCGCACCCCCAACCCCTCAGGATGAAACCAAGTGTTAAGAAAACACTCTGACTCAACTCTGAGTATTTTGCTCAGAGAGAGACTTGAACCCATAATCTTCTAATATTTACATGTCATGAGTAACTACCTTAATCAGTTGAGCTAATGATCATTATAATGTTCCTTCTATACCTAACGGAATCTACTATGTAAATATATTTTTATAAATGTGAATTAGAAAGTTGAATATATAGAATTCCAGTAAAATGATAAGGAGTATTGTAAATTTATTGTATATTAATAATATTCGGTTCGATGCGGTTAATTCATACATCAAAACCGAAACCGGACCGCTATATGCGGTTAACCGAACCATTGGTAGATTTAATTTTCTCAATACTATATGACCCACGCTCCACTTACAAAATTGAACCGGAAACTATTCATCTCCCCGACCCGACCCGACCCGATCATCCGCTTTTGCTCTCTCCAATCTCCATCACCTTCATACACACACAAGCTTTCCTATCACCTACGTGGCTCTCGCCGGAACCCTAACGCTTCCGTCAAATCACCGATCGCCGGCGAAACATTGTACATTCAAACATAACCATTGACCGTTTATCAACCTCACGATCTCCTTAGTGTTTGTTGCCCCAATCTATTGTTCAAACGAAGTAAGTATTCTGTCGTTTCCATTTGAATAATAATTGTTTCTCAAATTTTACGCTATATGCACCAATGCTACTGTAATTGCTTATTTCTCTTTTCTAACTCTGTTTATTAGCAATTATTCTAATGGAGATTCGATGCAATTGGATTGTTTGTACTGGATGATTTCGATGTTATTATAATGTGCATTAGTTGTTGGATAAATGGATCATGGAAAATAGTGTTAAAAGTTCATTAATGGAACTTGTTATTAGGTATACTTAGTAGTTAAGCAATTGATAGTGGTGTTAAATCATACCTTATTGTTTGAGAAGCACATAGTTAATGAAGCAGAGTACCAGACTGCTGCTGTTCGCGCGATTGAAGGCAGCAGCCGATGCCTTTGGCTGCTGCTGTTCGACTGCAACACAAAGCCTCCAAGGTTAAAGACTCAAAGTTTTTAACTATTTAAGTCTTTGTTGTTCAAGTTTTTTATGATTGATTGAATCTAGGGTTTTTATTGTTCAAGTTTTTTTATGATTGATTGAATCTTGAATTTAAGGGTTGATGAAGAAATTGATAATGCAAATGTAGAATTTTTTATTGGATGTTGGTGTTATGGTGAATTTAGGTTGATATATCATGGGAAAGGTGAACACTATTGATTCCTTTTTCAAAAGAAAGGTTGTTGATGGAGAAATTGATGATGCAAATCAAGAGAAACGACATAAAACCTCAACTAGTGAGTCGGAAAAACATGAAAATCAACAAGAGCATCATGCTTCCGGAGCTCTACTATCAAATACTAATGAAGTGGATCTTAATAATCTTGAACCGCTACATCTTCTAGCTTCTTATAATGATGAAGTTGCAAAGGTTATACTAGGGAACGCTCCTTATAACTTAAAGTATACTTTTGAAGATATTCAAAAAGAAATTATTAGTATTATTGCAAATAAAGTTCGAAAGCATATTCGTAGTGAAATGGGGGATTCATACTTTTGTGTCATGGTTGATGAGTCACGAGATAGGTCGAGAAAAGAACAAATGGCTATAGTTTTGAGATTTGTTGATGTAGGAGGGATCATCCGGGAAAGGTTCTTGGACATGGTTCATGTTAGGGATACTTTATCATCAACCTTGAAAACAAGTATGTGGAGAAAACTTTTGCATTATCAGTTTGATGTTAGTAAAATCCGTGGTCAAGGTTATGATGGTGCTAGCAATATGAGAGGGGAATGGAACGGATTACAAGCACTTGTTCTGAAGGAATGTCCTTATGCGTATTACGTTCATTGCTTTGCTCACAGGTTAATTACTTGTTTATTTTTCTCTTCTTTTCTTCGCTTTGAATAAAATACTCTTATGCTTATTACGGTTTTGTTTTTTGCTCACAGGTTACAACTTGCCTTGGTTTGTGCTTCAAGGGAAGTTATTCCAATACACCAATTTTTTACGAACTTAGTTTTTATTATTAATGTGGTTTGTGCTTCTAGTAAGCGTCATGATGAGTTAGAAAAGGCAAAAGCAGATGAGGTTAAAATTTTATTGGAATTGGGTGAAATCAAATCGGAAAAGAGACTTAATCAAGTTGGGACATTAAGAAGACGTGGTGATACACGTTGGGGTTCTTATTTTAAATCTATTTGTAGTCTGCTTAAGATGTTCGATGTCACCCGTGTTGTTCTTCAAAGAATAATTGAAGATTTATCTCATACTACTTATTCTCAACGTGGAGATGCTGATACAGCTTACAGTCACTTGCAATCATTTGAGTTTGTGTTTATTCTTCACTTGATAAAGGAAGTACTAGGAAGAACCGATACACTTTCTCAAGCTTTACAAAAGAAATCCCAAGATATTCTTAATGCTATGGAGTTAGTTTCATTAACAAAGGTTAGTCTAGATGATTTTAGAAATAATGGATGGGATTCTTTATTTGCACAAGTTACTTTTTTTTGTGACAAGCATCAAATCGAAATGCCAGATATGAACGCTCCATATACTTCTACTCGGTATCGGCCTCGTAAAAAAGGTCTTCATGTTACATTTGAACATTATTATCGATTAGATCTGTTTACATCCACTTTGGATAAACACTTACATGAGTTGAATAGTAGATTCAATGAGCGCGCGATGGAGTTGTTATCTCTTAGTTTTAGTTTAGTTTCAAAAGAAATTAATGTTGATCAGATTTGTCTTCTTGTTGAGAAGTATTATCCTGAAGATTTTACGGACCAAGAGAGGATTCAGTTACGATATCAACTGGAGATTTTTAATGTTGAAATGACAGAGAATACCAAGCTAAGTGGTGTATCAACTATTTCTGATCTATGCAAAAGTCTTGTGGAAACTAAAAAACGTGAGACGTACTATTTGGTTGACCGAGTGGCACGGCTAATTTTGACACTTCCGGTTTCTACTGCAACAACAGAGAGGGGATTTTCAGCAATGAAGATAGTCAAGAATCGACTTCGCAATAAAATATCAGATAAGTATCTCGCGGATAGCTTGTTGATTTACATAGAAGAAGAAATTGTTGAAACTTTTGATTTGGAATCTACAATAGATGATTTCAAAGATCTTAAAGGTCGTTGGGTTGAGTTGTAATTCTTTTTCTAGGTGATCACCCTTCTCTCGCATCATCATAAATATTACAGCTATTTGTTTATTGAATATCTAGTTTTTTTTTTGTGTGTGAACGGTCCTTTGAATGAAAAAATAAAAATTAAATATTTATAGTTTTTATTAATTGACCCAACCCGACCCGAACATATAACACGAAACATTGCGATAGGAATTTTTTTTTGGGTTTTGTATCTTTGGGGCCCCCACCCTCCTATAGATTGATTCAAGCTCCGCCACTGCTTACCCATTGCTTCATGTTCCACCCCTTAATTATCATAAGGCTCTTGGATCATGACTATTTGTATGTCTTTCCATCGGAGTTAGTGTTATTTGATAAAGAGAATAAAGGACTTGTATTGTAAAACCTTAACTTTCTAACTTTGCATATATGATGTAGATATCTGAATCCCTGGAACTCATGTATGCATTCCCAAACCTGTTTTTTTACAAGAAGGTAGCTGCTGTGGACTGTTTTGCGTTCCGTAAGGTTTATTCAAGGAAAAGTGATACGAGGCCACCACTCAAGGTTTTCTCGAGGAAACATAAACGGGTCAAAACGGGTGAGCTGGAACACTTGGAATTGGTTATTGGTTTATCGAAAGGATCCACTCGGTCAAAGCAGTACTCAGAACATGGAATGGTGGGGTGCGGTTCGTTAGCTACTTCCTAGGAGCGGTTCGTTAGCTACTTCCTAGGAGCGGTTATTGTTTTTAGTTTTAATTAGCAGGCAATGCTTTAGTGATTTTTGTTCTTGTTTTCTTAAAGAATACATACTACTTATTGTGGAGACTTGGCCCCTCTCGAATCGGGCCTTATCATTTCCGTTTAATCAAAGTTTGCTTGCTGTTTTCTGATTCTATCAAAAAGATTCTAGATAAATATTTGTTTAGTAGAAGATGGGACTCTCGGTCTTAGTTCCATACCGGTAGATCCCCAAGTGTGCCGGTTAACCTATAACAAATCAAGAAGAGTGAGACCCTTTTTGCCCTTTGCTTGTGCTGATCATGGTGTAATGGTAGCTCTCAAGTAAGTACTAGTGGGAATGTAGAGGGAGTGAGGTTAATTTTTGGTGAGTCGTTTCAAAATGAAAAATATGATAGTGCACTTATCCAATCACCACATGATGCCACAAGGGTATATGAGCAGGCCATTAAAGACCAGATTTATGCTTCCAAGTTATCATGGTTCTCGACTGCATGACTTGGTATAGGCCAAAATGCTTGGGTGAAGGCTTTATCTTATCAGGTTTTATCCAAATATGCTTGTGATCTTTGTACGTTATGTTCATTCTAGAGACATAAATATATGCATAAATGAATGGATGTGTATACGTATGCCACAGTGGGCATATTTTATGTGTTTTCAAATGTGCATATAATACTTGAACAGTACAGCTTCAGTATGTTGTTTATTCAGATCGCTCAACCTTTGGTGCAACGACATTTTTCTAAGCACCGCTCTTTTTGAACATTTCTTGTAAAATTCTTCAACACACTCTTGAACCATCATTATAATTGTTAGCTCTTACTTAATTTTTCCCTGTTTTACTGGCCTTTCAGTGATATATATATGCCTTAGATGTCTTCTTGTTTTCAAAAATTATATTTAGGGTTGCTCGATACCCTTTCTGGTTGGAAGGAAATAAGGTACATTCACTTCTGACTTTAAGTGGCTTTAGCAAAATATATGAGACTGTTATCTTATTATTTGCATGGAAGTGGTCCTTTTGATAGGGTTTTATAAATGTTCAAGCTCTTAGGGTCTAGGCACATACCAGTGGTTGTACGAGGCAACATATGAATAACTACCCAATTAATTGTTTGAGTTTTTTGTGGGTGAAGCTAGCTAGTTATCTCAAAGGGTCAATAGAGAAGTAAAGAAGTGCAAGATTTATGAGTTTCGTTATTCAGAAGGACCCAACCAATCTAAACAACACAAAGTAGACGACTTAAATTTGGGATCCAAACCAGTTATCAACCTAGCTCACTCAGATTTTATGGGCAAGGAGTAATATCTATAATACACACACATAGAACCTAGAAAAATTAAGCACTATATTGATAAAAACCTGAAGAACTATTCCTCTGCAGTCATTTCAGATGCACATGTGAAATTTATATGTTACAGTATCTAGGGGTCTTCAAGTCACTGGCATATACTTTGTTTTTTTCTTCTTGATTTCTATCTTTCGTATGGATTGCATGCTGTCTGGTATAACAATCCTGAATTTTCTTTTTGCATATCTTGTTCTAGTATCATGTAAATGGTTAATTTTGTGTTCAGATTATGATGGCATGTTATGGTATTTTATTTAGGCATTGGAGAGTGTTGATGAAGCCCTTATAAGGCTTGAGGAGTTACATCTAGAACTACATGTATCCAGCTCTAGCAAGAAGCATCTTGTTCTGACCTTGGGACAATAAGGAAATTTAAAAAAGAGGCTGAATTTCTTGAGGCATCTTTTAGAGCCAAAGCCAATTCCCTTCAGCAGGTAACACTCACAATCTATCTTATAGTATATGATGCTCATCATGGCTATGATAAACAGGGCTTTGTTATTTTGTATTAATGTCATTCTCTATGTAATATTACTCTGTTAAACTTTAGTGGCCTAATGAAACATGAAACTGATATATTGGTTTGTTTGAATATCAAAAGGATAGATATTTCATCGGTTATCCTGCAATGAGGTGCCGACTTCACTCTGATATACTAACCTTAATAGTTGCCTTAAGCCAGAAAAAAGAACACATACACAATTAGATGCTAATTTCTGTGAGATGGGTGCGAACTGTGTGTACTATTTGTTGTGCTGATTTTACCCAAACTCTCTGTTTTTAAAATTTTCATTTCACATTTGAACATGATTCTAGTGCTATTTGGATTTGCAATTCCACTTTATAATTGCAAATAGCATGAAGGGTTTTCTTGATGCTCATATAATACTCCCTGGTTGATTCCCTAGTCGCCCTAGTTGTGCTCGCCATACTCAGGGCTGTCACTTGGCTAAGGAAAATAGAAGGGCAAATAGCTAATAGATTAGTAGAATGTTCCAAAGTTTGTAAGTTGCTGATTAGTGAAATAATTGTTGAAAAGGTATTAGAAGGTTTACACTAGTTAAAACTTAAATATGAAGAAGCCAAATGGATAAGTTTCAGCAATTATAAGACTCAAAACTGCTAGTAAATATTGTGCTAATTAACTTCACAACAAGGATGACCCAAACTTGCATCATTTGAATGATCTAAGAAATTGGGGCGTGACTGGTGCTTTTTGTGCATTATTATATTTGTAAATACCATTTCCCTGCAATTTGAGTTTTTTTTCCCTTCCGGCTTTCTCTCCTGACAAGCCAGACCCTGTACTTTACATGTTACATTCTACTGCAAGTTAATTTTGTGTTCATACCGACTCAAAATAACATTCAAAATCAAGATTTTATTATACCCTTTGGTTGTTATCACTGACCTATGACTAAAGACCATTCATGCATCTTCACATGTGCATATTATTTGTATCTAGGCAGATGATGATGGTCTTTCTGAGTCTTCTGTTAAGAACAAGAGGCAATCTGCTAGAGGCTAGAAAACTGATAGTTTTAATATAGACAGGGATATATCCAGCACGTTTTATCGCAACCAAAATTAAGAGCATTTAGCATAGAATCATCATTTCATAGTTGTTTAATTTTTATCAAGTTTTCTTCTTTCTTACCCTCTGTAGTAAACCTAATGGCTTACCGTACACAGTCCAAACCGAACTCTTGATCTCCAATTAGACACTGCCTACAGAAGTGTATGCCTCAGAATATAAGTTATATATCTTCTTAAGATACTCATATATGTTTAGTTTTCTGTAGTAGTTTTCTGGTTTCATATTGTGTAACGAAAACTTAAGATCTTAATGTGTAGTTAATAGAAAGGCTATTCCATCTGGACAACTTAATTATACCTATATGTTCTATATAATACCTGTTAGCAATATTTGTTCAACTATTGTTTACTATTTGCCAGAAACACATGTTCTACATGATTTACTTAAATGGATACATTTCCTAACATTAATATTATTCTTTCTCGTGTTGTTGTTTCCATACTTATTTTTGGCCGAGTAATCAAGTTTGTTGAAGGCTGATTTTGTTTAGTTTTTTTGGATGAATATCTCTCTAAGCTGAAAGTTGGAATCAATCCTTTTATGCAGGATGATACAGTTGTATCTGATTCAAATGAAATCATAAGTTGGAAGTCGAGTTGGAAAAAAATGAAAATGAATAGAATTCATAAGTCATCTGTTGCTTAAGAATACTGAAGTCATAGTTTGGGTCAAAACATGTAACTTTTATGTGCATGCCAAAACAGGTTGGCCCACAGATACGTGTCGGTCCTTTTTGGAATTTTGTAAATGTAATGTATTGAATATGATTTACAAAACTAAACAATTAAAAAAATGCAATTTCTTTTAATAAGACAGTCTAAGATGTTTTATGTCAAGAGCTTTGGCGACTTTTGACCCGTATAACTCCTTTGACAGATTCATTTTATAGCTAATTTTTAAATATCTAATCTGTTTGATCTGTTATCAATCAATACAACCTAAATTGTCCCATTTTAATATAATTAGGTTAAAATTGGCACCACTTTTGGCACCATTTATAATATACTAAATATCAACTTTTCTATGCATAAGGTGTTGTACCTTATGCATAGAGTGTTGCACATTATGTTTAGAGTGTTTTATAAAAAATAATGATATTTTTTTTTTGTTTTTAACCTAAAACTTTCTTATCTTTTTTAATTTGACCTCAGAACTTTTTTACTTCCAAATTAAATCCCTTGTACTTTTAATTTTTCGCAAAATTCCGTTTTACATTTCGTTCTAAGTTTTGCAAGTTAATACTTCACAACTTGCATGTGTTGTTCAACGTTCTTACGTATATTTTTCACGTTTGACAGGTTTGGCGCAATTTGAGGGTCCTAGATCAACTTGGTTAAACTTTTATATATTTTACGTTTCGTTCTAATTTATCCACATTAACACACCGCAACTTCAGCATTGATGGTTGCTAGCGGTAGTGTGATATTTTGATGATATTTGGCATGGTTTTACTCCCCGCCCGCAACGCGGGGGCCTTAATTATAGTTTTATAGCTAATTTTTAAATATCTAATCTTCTGACCCACGTCTGAATTCGTTGGGTATTCAGTGAGCATGAACTTCATTCTTAAAAGCAATGATCTTTGATATCAAATATAAAGGATGCATATGTAACTATGTTAACTATATGTTTAGAGTTTCAAACATCCAAGAGATTTTGAATGCTAAGAATTAGACTATTTTTGTTTTGCAGTTTGGCAGCATGGTTCGATTTCCGGGTTTCTTGTATTCTTTTTCTGATGTTGCAATTAACTTTTTTGTTTTCATAGTCTATACACTACGATTACAATGGTGTAATGTACATGAATTGTAGGATGAGACTACGTTTAGATCACGAAGCGATCTGGCCCCTACTAGACCTTGCGTAAAGCAAGAGCTAACTCAAGCATCAGATGCATCTAGTGGCTATTTAAGTTAACCAGCTAAATGCTTTATATAAGTTAACTAAATGGATGTTTGATAAATAAATCAATACTAACAAAAATAGTCAATTTCTGAATGTTTTTATACACATATTATCATATTAAACCAATGCCACACATATAAGCATGACATATGCAATTCTTTGGTTGTGGTTACTTGTGATATGTTTAAAAATGTCTTTTCATTTGCCTATAAGAAACGACACCAGAATGAATTTTGTCTCTCAAATCAAGTGATACATGAATGAGATTCGAGTATGCTTGCATAACTCACGATTTCTGTACTATCATTGGACTAAGAAATAATACCGTGTAAAAGTATGTCTTGATTATTCATTTGAAATCGTTCCTCTAAACACGACTATAAATGTTCAAATGATATAAGATACGAAATAACTATTTTCGTTAAAAATAATTCTCTTAACATGTCTTTAAAATTTTCTCTCGTTCTTTTCATTAGCACTTAAACCTGACATAATGACTAACGACTCAATTACATTTTCTTTAACCCACAC
>BJCO01434288.1:0-24589 GCA_018326465.1 Flaveria floridana | reverse complement strand
ATCATACAGAAATCAAGAAAGCAGAACTTGATATGTGTCTCACCATCAGATCTATTTCAAAATTTTCTTCCTTTTGGCTTTCAATGTTCGGATTAGCTGGTTTTCTGCAAAATTATCAAACAAAAGAATAGGTCAACAGATCATCAAATACAGATCATCAAGACCACACCCACACCGTATTTCCCCTCATCTTCCGCCGTCGGTCATAGCAAAGGCTAGATTCAAGAACTCCAATTGGTGGTGTTGGTGGTGGTTGAAGTTTCGGTGGCTTTGTGATGGTTGACGATTCGGTGTTGGTGGTCGGCTTTGTGGTGATTCATGGTTGACGGTTTTGTGGTGGTTCAGGGTCCGAGGTGTTGCGACGACAGTGGCTGTGAGGTGGTGGTGGGGCAGACGTGTGATTGAAACTATGATGGGGTTGGATAAGGGTGGTCGGTCGTGGTATTACAGTGATGGTGGTGCGGTGGTGCGATGGATGCGGGTGGTGGTGGTGCGCTGGTGCGATGGATGCGGGTGGTGGTGGTGCCATGGTTTTAGAGAGAGAGAGAGAGAGAGAGAGAGAGAGTAGAGATAGAGAGAGAGTGAGTGTGTATATATATATATTATTAATATTTATACATAGATATTGTAGTAACAGTTTAAGTTCAAGGGTATTTTTGTCTTTTTACATACACTTAACGGAAAAAATGGATGGGGGTTAGTGTCCTGGATTTAATTGTGACAGATTTTAAACCACAGTGGTTAAACCGGACGTTTTTAAACTATTGGATGAAAATGATTATAACCACCGAACCACAGGGACGAAAAGCGTAATTTACTCAAATATTTTTATACACTTTAAAGGGTTTAGATGTTAAAAGCCCATCTCATTTCTTTCTAACCCAAACACTAGTTATTTCTGTTCGTGCACACGTTCTGATACGAACTGTTTCGTGAACCTTCTTCTAGCCGTCGATCGTAGCACTTCATCCTTCAATTCATCCAACAAACACCAAATTGAGTTTCAAATCTTCGTATCTGTTGATCAAACTAGCTCAAAATGGAACCGATTGTACCGATCGCCGTAGTTAGCTCTATCATTATCGGAGCTCTGATCGCTTTTATAGCGTTCGGCAGTTACTTCCGCAAGCGGAAATCAGAAGTAGTTTCCATCGCAAAGCCTGCTGAATCGGCGGCACCGAATCTGAAGAATTCAAGGCCTCAGCAGACTAAGAAATCTCAGGCTAAACCTCATCATGCTCATGCTGATAAGGTAAAACTTAAAGGAATCTAAACAACATTCAGATGATCGTCATGTGTTAGAGATGAGCGATGGCTATGTGCTTGCTTGTTTATGTGAGTTTTAAATGAATCGTGTTGTTTGAAGTTGAATAGGAAGGTATTTATCAAGTCTAACCTAATTTGAGAAATAGGATCATAAGCTGAATGTTCGTGCTGAATTTGTTGTAAGGGATGATTGTAAAGCCGAATTAGATTTCATTTCTGGGGTTCAGACACGGTTTTCTGTTACGAGCATTTTTTTGTTCATTTGTCCAGAGATATAGATGTGAAATGTGAGATAGAAGAGAGGTCCAAACTGATATTGGGGTTAACTTCAAAAGTCAAACCCTTAGGGGAACGAGATATCATCAGAAAGGGAGATCAAGTTAATTTTATTGCTTGATCTGACACATTGGTGGGTTCGTTATTTTCATCTCCTCATATACCTAGATCTATTTTTAAATTAGATGCTCTAGAAAGTTGAGTAGTTGACTAGGAAAGCTGAGGCTGACCTGTTCATGATGCTAGTTCATATTGTACTGAAGTTGAGAAATACAAAATATGATCTCAAAGTCAAAAGCGTGCAACTAATTTCTGTACCTAGGTTAAGGTTTTGCAATTTGTACATGTGTTGTAAGAGAGCATATTTGAATTTAGAAGGATATATGGTTGGCAGGTGATTCTATTCAGTCTGGAAAGAATTATCAGTGAAGTCAAACCTGTTTGCAAATACATGATTGAAATGTTGAAGTACTGATCTAGTTGATACTATTTATTGTTAAACTGTGATAAGTGATTTGAAGGAGTCAGCACGTGTGTGTCAAATATATGATATTTGATCAACTAAAAACTTTATGCTATATGGTTAAATATCCACACATGTGCTAGCAAGGTGCAATCAAATAATCAATGCGCATCCATTTCTGGGGTTTGTAGAATTTATTTGAAGTACTGATGCAAATAGAAAAGAATTGGATGATTTCTATCGGTCTCCAAATTTGTAACCAATTACTTGGAACAATCTATATATAAACCATGATGGTGGATGACTTTGTTTTGGTAAGGCATATTGCTAGAGTTGTGCATCACTGCATTGTACAGTTTCTCAAAAGACTTGCATGAAAACAGTTTCTCAAAAGCTCATACCCCTAATGACTGTGGATGTAGGATTTGAACAAGCGTCATCACCCATTAGACTTGAATACTTTAAAAGGTCATGGGGATTCCGTCAATGGCCTATGCTTCTCATCGGATGGACATAGTTTGGCTACCGGTAATTCTCATCACAATTCTTTGAACTTGATAATGTAACCCCAAAATCATGACCAACATTTCACTTGAATGCAAAAAATAGTAGGCTAGTAGCCCAACTATCTAGTTAATGAAATAAGGATTCTGATTATTAGTCCATTTCAATGTCAAACGATCTAAGTTACTTGTTAAATATGTATACAGAAGAAACTATATAATATATTTAAAAGTGAGCTGCTTGTTGTTGGTGCATGCAGCTTGTGATGATGGTGTAGTTAGGGTATTTAAGTTGGATGACGCTTTAAGCAAAAGCTTCAAGTAAGATCTCATAATCTTTTTGCCTTCAACCTGTGTCTATTGAATTTTCAGTTATTATTCAAATTTCTATCACTTTGTCATCCCAATGTAGGTTTATGAGAATCAACCTGCCAGCTGGAGGTCATCCAACTGGAGTTGCATTTGTTGATGATGCATCTTCAGTTGTTGTGGCTTCTCAAAGTCTCACCGGAGCTTCTTTATACATGTATGGAGAAGATAACCCAAAAGGTGGTGACAATAGGCAGCATTTTAAGCCTGAACTTAAGTGGGAGCAGCACAACGTTCATGATAAGAAGTATATTCTCACTCTGTTTGGAACTAAAGCCACTCATGGTGCTGCTGATGGAAGTACAATAATAGCATCAAGTTCAGAGGGTTTGTTCTTACCCTTACTTTTTATTGGTCGCTATTTGATTGGACTATTTATTGAGAGGGCGTAGTTGTCGTGTTCTCTTATTTCAAGAAGTGAACCAGTGACATCTGTTATATAACTCCATTTTTATTTTTATTTTTATATTTATTTTTTTTTGTTTATTTTGGTTTTATAGGAACTGATATTAAACTATGGCATGGAAAGTCTGGAAAGATGTTGGGATTTGTTGACACAAATCAGCTTAAGAATAACATGGCTACCGTATCTCCGAATGGACGATTTGTTGCTGCAGCCGCTTTCACAGCTGATGTCAAGGTGACATGTTTGAATAACTTCATGTGTTTTGCAGATTATGTGATTTATATTCTTACAACAATGGGATCTTTGCAGCCACTCACACACCATATTCAATTTGCTTGTGGTATATTGCATATAGTCCTGGAAATGTTTTGTTTAATCTTAAGATCCTGGTTTCTAATGTTAGTGTGGGCTGTTTGTTTTCTTCAAATCATTCTGAGTTGACATTTTTGTATATTTGATTTGTATTTCTTTTACTAACTTGAGTTTCTTGACTCATAATTCTTTATTTGGAAAGTTTAATTCCCGTCTTGGGTGACATATCTGCCCTTCTCCATCCACATGTTTGTCTCTACTTTTTTTGCATCTTCTGAAGTGTTTAATTGGGCCTCTTTTAAATAGAAGACTGAATATTAGCAGAAAACTTGAAACACATGGCTTTAAGTGACAGATCCTTGGCTATTTTATCTTAGTCACTTAGTGGGTGCTTTATTTTTATTTCATATGTATCAAATATTGTATTAATGACTTATTTTTACAGGTTTGGGAGATTGTCTATTCGAAGGATAGTTCAGTTAAGGAGGTTACAAAAGTTATGCAACTGAAAGGCCATAAGGTCATCGAGCTTCCTCTCTCTCTCTCTCTCTCTTGCACACTCTCTCTCTCTCTCTCTCTCTCTCACACACACACACACACACACTCTCCCCCTCTATCTGTTGGTTTTTTTTATGTGAAAATATTGTTTGTGCATCTTCTTCAAGTCTTTAATGATCATGCGTAGTTGAGTTAGTGTTGACTGTGTTTTTAAACATAGTAGCATTTGGCTAAGTTTATTTGAAAGGTTTATCATGTTGCGTAATTTTTAATTTGGGAATTGTTCCAGAGTGCTGTCACATGGCTGTCCTTTACACCTGACTCGGAGAGGATCATTACTGCATCAAAGGATGGCTCGATTAGAGTGTGGAACATTAATGGTATGCATATATTATCTCGTGAAATTTGTATATAACTAGATCTTCTCATGCTGTATTTGTGCCTTTAAAGAATTGTTGTCTATGTTTAATTTAGTTCAGATTATAACATAGTTTAGCAATACTATGGGGAAGCCGAGCTACAAATGCTATATTTCATTATTTAAATCTTTTGTTGATCGTATCATTAGTAATATAAGGACTGTTATTCTCCTGAAACGGATCTACTGTAAGACTTCATTTCTAGATGACTAGATCAATGAATACCGTTAAATGTCCGTTTTCAAGTTTCAACTCTCTTGCTTCAGAAGCTGTTGGAGGCTGTTTTTTAATTAAGTGTTCTCAAGCTTGTGGACTCATGATTATAATCTTCATCATGTAAGACCTAATTGTGCTTCACCATGGGTTTTATCTCGTAGCTGTTTTTAGAATACATAGGTAGGCCTAAAGCTGAATATTGTTCTGTTCATATGCAGTGGTTTTGATTTTTGCTGATCTAGTTTTTTTATGTGCCATTATTGTACACCTCTTCTAACATGTCGGAATTGTTATTGTTAAAGTTCGATATCATCTTGATGAGGACCCAAAGACTTTGAAGGTCTTTCCTATTCCACTTCATGATTCAAAAGGAACTGCATTGCACTATGATCGTCTCAGTGTGTCCCCTGATGGAAAGATTTTGGCTGTAACTCATGGCTCATTACTACAGTGGCTATCTGTTGAAACTGGGGAAGTATTAGAAACAGCTGATAAAGCACATGATGGTATTTCCAATTCCTTTCTGATCCTCTAGCACTCTTTCTTCTGTCAGACTGACCTTTTATGTTAGAAGATTTGAAAGTTCTATTTGTTATATGTGAGGGAAAAAAGTAGACGTGGAAGTATGGTGGGCTGGTAACAGATGGGAGCAGGTTTGGGTCAAAATGGGTTGGGCCGGCCCTAGTTATACGTATAATAAATAAATTAAATAAAAATAAAGAACTTTTTTTTTCAAACAATAATCTCATCATTTTAATAAAGATGATGTATGATAGTTGAAGCATCTGGGGATGTTTTGGGTTGTTTTTGACCCATTTGAACTGTTTCCCTTTCAGCAAAATGTTCAAAAATGGACAATAAACTAAAATATTGTCATTTCCAACTTTTACCCCGTCCTGACTCACCCCGTCTGCTATCTTTACTGCGTGAGTAATATACTAATATTTCATTATGGTTGACCAACCGACAAGCAAGTTCAAGGATATGCATATATTTTTGTTCGTCCCTTCTTACATTTTACTAAATCCCATTTTGTAAATGGCATTTACCTATTGTTTTTCCTTTTTGAAGTACTTATAACCTGTACACTTATTTCTTTCTTAACCTATAAATACATGTGTAGGCTGTAGCCATACTTACCTTTTTTAATAAAAAACTGTTTTTTAGAAAATACACAAAAATAGGTTCATCCAGTCACTCAAGTGTCTCTCTCATATTTGATTCAAAGTAAAAATACACACGCGCTATATGTGTGTGTAGTTACCCAGCTAAATGAAATTATCAAATTTTCAACTGCTAACCAAACACACCTGTGTTCATTCTGAAGTAAAAAATGGTATCTTTACAAAATATCAAGTTGACAACATTATTTGTAGTTTATAGCTTTAAAATTTATAATGTACTTCACATGTTTTTATATAATTAGCTATTTTTTTTGTCTTACCATGGCTGCTTTATAGTAAAAAAATTATATATATAACCCTGTGAAGACAGTGGTGGTATTATATTCATCTGGACTGACTTTTTGACCTATCCGCCGATACAAGAACAGCTTCATCTTACTTTATTTGGTAACTTTTTTCAGTATTGACTACTGACACGATTTTTGTTGAATGTTGCCTTGTTGTGTATATGTATACAGGTGATATCACAGACATTGCATGGTCACCTAAACCTATACCTGTCGGTTAGTATTAGTTCATTCTCTGATTCCTCCATGCCAAACTTTGTCTTATACCAGTAAGTCTTTACGAGTCCATACGAACAAAGCCTATATGAGTTGGACTCAAAACTCGTGTTGTACGAGCTTAAACAAATTATATAAATTTTGAGTACTTAGATGGGGGAGTTGGGTAACATGTCAACATAGGGATGGTTTGAAATGGTTTGGGTCGACTGGAAACAGTTGAAAGTGAGACACTTTTTTGTGTTTTATATTTTTATAAACAAATAGTGCACTAACAAAATCAATAGAACTTAATAATAATTTGAATCTACGATTAATAAACCTATTTAAAAGGTTGTAATTTGTAATTGTTCAAAATATCTATTCACGTTCTTGGCCCCGGCCCCTTTTTCTGAGCCAAAAATCCGGCATTTTGTGCATCTAGGTTTAGCTAATCATGACCCAAGCCCAAGATAACCTTTGGCTTTGCTTTGTAAATAAACGGCCATGTGTTCTAACCAAGTCTTGTATATTTCAACAGGAGACAAACTTGTCATTGTATTAGCTTCATCAAGTGTTGACAAGAAAGTGAAATTGTGGGCGAGTCCTATGCTTTGATGATCTTAGGCACACTAGGCAAAGGTACAATCTTACTACCAACAGCCCGCCATGAAGCTCTTATATAAGGTTGTGTTTTCATGTTTTCGGCTTTTGGAAGAGTGAAGATCTCACAAGGATCCTACACTAGAAATCCCATGTCTTTCAACAACGAGTTGTGTGAGGTGGTGGGGGGATCCAAGTTCTATCTGGAACATAACATAAGTGTACTTTGGGTAGGTATGTGAGTTTGTTGTTAAGAAAAGGAAAATACTGCCTTTTTCTTTACTGATACTATTGATTATCTTGTTACGGCGAGACATTCTGAGTTTTACTTGCCTCTTTAAAAAAAAAACCTACTAGGAAATGAACCCCATTGCTCTAAAGACGCAATGTAGACATGCATGCTTGGTGTTTAAAAAAATTATATAGGATACATGGTCTTAACAATTGTTTTAGAATGATTTTGGGGTGAAAATAGTTTTCATCTCAAACCAAGTGGACTTGTCAATGCTTTATTTTTTCATTTATTTTGACCTTAAAAAACAATTAAAAGTAGGTATAGATTTAAAACGAATTCTATACATCTTTTAAACTGGTAACTCGTCACACTTTCCTAAAACCAACTGTATAAATCTCTTACTTCGTGAGAAATTATGATATTTTTGAAGGCTTTCCTCTAAAATTGAAAGAATACACATGATTGTAAAAATTGGTAGACATTAGTAATGTTGGTTAACAATCTGTTTCTTCTGTTGCTAATATATTGTCAATATAACCTAATTAGATACAACTTAAATTGCTTTGTTTTTGTATGAAGGTGTCTGGTGTAAATATATATGATCAATTAAATGAGTGAAATTTACACAAGAACGAGTTTATGACCTTTATTCTATGAAGCAATTTCGTATACCGAAGTTTTTTTTTTCATACACCAAACCTGTGTTTATTGTACTTGTAGAAGTTACTATAGAAGTTGTATACAAGGTATGTGAAGTGATTTTTTTGAACTCATTGTTGGCTGCAGCACTTCCACCTCCATCACCTCAAATTTACAAACCAAACATAATTATTTTAACTATCATATGAATCTCACATTCAAATTAGTTTTGACATATTCAAGTCCTTCACATAACTCACCTCCTTTGATAAAGTTCCAGTTCCAAATTTAATCATTTTAATTAAGTTGACATATTTCAGATTTCTTTCTACATCTCCATTAGATTGCAATTCCTTCTACTACATCTTTTTCAAATCATCATATACTTTCCCTTTAAGGCTTTAACATGCTCGTAAAGGTCACATTTTGTATATATGTTTATTTGTTGAAAATCTTGAAGCTCTTACCAAAATTTGTCAAATCTGTTTTGGTTGATTCAGAAAAATATTTATTCTTTTAGATAAGGGGGTTATAGATCAGTAAAACATAAGTGTTTTAAGAATTTTCATGATCAATCTAAATAGGTCAAATGGAACAAAGGAAATTACCAAAAACACCAGCCTGCATCCATACGATTGACCACGTCCCTGTCTCAATATAAACCTAGTAAAAACACAATAGCAAGAAGTCAAGAAATACTACTCTTTGACCTTTAATTTGACTTCCATGAAATTAAATAATATAAGTAGCAACCAATAAGAATGGCATTAACTTATTCCCTTTGAATCCTAATGGTTCAAGAAAGCAGCAGCAACAACAATAAAATAGTAACAATTTCTAACCATTGACTTTTACTTTGACTTCTAAGAAACTACAAAACAAAACACCATAAGATTAAGATTCAAGATCCTTGTTAATCAAATATCCTAAAATTCACCACTCTGCAACTAAAATCAGTTGATGAATGAACAAAGTTACAGAAGAACAATACATGCGATGTAATTAATCTTCATTCAACGACACATTCATGTCTGTAGCAGCTCTTCGCCAATCATGCACGCTTGCAGTCGTGCTGTTCTCTAGTTGGAAGTTACGTGTAGGGGTGGAGTTGGTATTTCCTGGAACGGGACTTTCACGTACATGCTCATTTAAGTTCTGATGGTCCATGTCAGCGCTAGATTCCGTTGGGGGCAGTGTGGGGTACAAGGATTTAGTTATGGCCTTCTGTTTTTTCAGTTTTGGTTCGATTGGACTGCCTATGTGCGGTAGAAAACTTGCAACGACAACCTGACAAATACAAAACACATGAAATTACAAAAAAAGCATCTGTTTTTGGAGGTGGAAATATTGACAACAAAAGTGAAAGTTATCGATCATGAACTAAAAAGCGGTAAAACAAACAAGGGTGAACCTGAACAGGACCAGCAGCAGTGAGAACTCCTCCAAGCTGGCCCCCGACCACACGGCCATCAGGGCTTGATAAAGTTATACTCATTTTAGTTTCGTGAGATAATGATCCTCCAAACTCGCCAGGCGTGAAAGATCCCGATAATGAAAGGATTTCAAATCTTCCCTACAACAAGCCATCGTTTTAAGTGATAAAGAAATAATTCAATTGATTTAATTAAAAAGATAGAAATTAAGTTCCACACCTCATATGTCACAGTGCCTACAGAGGAACTGGCATGTTTTAGGGTCACGTGTGAAATAACACCGAGGGCCGAGAGAATGCATATTGACCGAGGCCCGTCTTTTGTAAATGAAATGATTTTAGATGTAACATCCTGAAAACATAAGTCACAGTTATTCATAAGCAGCCACTGTGTTATTATTATATTCAGTAAACATACCTCGCCCGGGTTAACAGTAACCATGTGAGGCGTAAAACTTCCACCAGATGATACGCTGTTACCTGCATTTTCAACTATCAATGTTACATAAGTTGATACAAATTAGACTAAAAGAAATGTAGATATCAGACAATTTGGGTAACTGTAACTACAAATCAGACTAAACGAAATGTACCAGTTGACTTCCCTGGTACCATGGAAGTAGTTGACCATCAGTCAAAAAAGAGTCTTGATTTAAACTGAATTAAATCTCATTGAAAAAAATCATCTTTTTATGTGGAACTAAAACATAGTATGTAAAATGCATCCCAATGAAACTTTTTGTGATACGAGGGGGCGAGGGGGAGGGGCGTTCATCAATATGATAAAACTACAAATACTTTATAGTACTATGAACCTGATACATAAGATGGTTACATAACTCCTTTACTTTCTCTTTCCCACTACTTTGATTATCTTTTACTCAGTATGTACAAGTGTATTAACAGTTCTTACTATAATACTAGTTATGAAAGAATGCATAGTAAACTTTAAGCACACATTTGAATCTAGAATCGATAAAAGCAGTACCTAGATCCATACTCCCATAACCATGCTTCGGTTTGGCGTCTAAAGAACTCGTTTTCACTTTCTTCTTCTCGCCTAAAAAGCCACTACCACTGCCTCCGGGTTCACCAAATTTTATCTCTGAGTATCCACCAGATGCTGGCGGGACAGAGGCGGAGATGGGAATTGGTGACAACGTGCGGACACTTTCACCACCCCCGCCACCACCAGCACTAGTAGCCACCCCATCAGATTCATACTTCCTGGGTCTACCCCTCTTCTTCTTCACCAAAGAACTTGGGATTCCACCACTCACAGGTGATGAGAAACCTGGTGGTCCCATCAGCAGACTCTTGCTGTCGTTCCTTGGAGCCGATTGATAGCTTGATCGCGCCTCGGGTGCTGTTGTTTCTACAGCTTGCATCATATTTTCCCTTGAATCCATGCTCATTAGTGACCTCCTTCACTATATATTTCAAACATAACAAAATAATGAATTCCAATTCATATTCTATATCATGAGTGAGATTTTACTGTGTATGTTTGTTTGCATTCTTTGATATTGTTGTATATTCATCAGATTCAGTGATTTTAAAACTCAAACTTTGATATTGTTTCTCAGTGATGTCAAAATACAATTTAGACAAAAATATTCATACATTAATGTGATAAATTAACAGAAACGAATTATATGTGCTTGAAAGCTTCAAGATTGGTACTCAACAGCATAAAGATTGAACAAAACACTTAATACTTTCTGTTTTTAGATGATACAACCTCAGATTCTTGACAGTCAAAACATGACAATCCATATTAATTACAAAAAGAAAGAACATAATCAAAATAGGGAAAGAAAGATTAACTAAAACTAGCAAAAGAATAAATCTGCATTAACATTATCAGTACTTTGAATAATAGAAACTCAGAAAAATGTATACTTACACAGTATTATTTGCAAGAATCTCTTCAAATTAGCAGAGCTGAAATGCAACAAGAAATGATGATTAAAACCCTAAAGATGAAATGAAACAACAAAAAAACCAAAATTTGATAAGCACATTACTGATTTTGATGAAGATGAGGGAATTACAGGAGCTGTCGGAAGCAAGACGAACACACTGAAACCCAGAAACTGTGAAAATGTTTAAAGATGCATCGATTCTGTGTGTAAATAATTTAAAATATGAATTGTTGATTGCAAATCCAATAAAAGTTAATTGTGTTTAATTCAAACTTTTGAAGTCCGGAGGGTAAATGAATTACTAGGATAGCATTTTAAATTATTGTATTTAATTTTTACATATATCTTATTAAAAAATAATGTTTGGTAAAATATAGAATAGAAGTTTTTTTAAGTAAATTAAATAATATATTTTTCTTATTTTATAAAACTTCAAAGATGTAGTGTATAATAAACTATGTTAAAAACCCATGTATTATATGAATAAATCAACATATTAAAATCATTAGACTTTATTAATATTTTATATGTTACATGTCATCAGTCATTAGTCATTAATGAAATAATAAATAATAAAAATTTAAATAATATAAATAACAAATAATAAATATCAAGAGTTATAAAATTATATAAAGAAAAGAGATAATTGAGATACTATAATTTAGTATGTTTAAGTGAAATGATTTATATTTTAAATATCTAATTATTTAGTTTATTTATTTATAATCATTGTCATTTAATAGAAAAGGAAGACAAGAATCAAAAGTTTAGATTCATCAGAAGTTGTTAGTGTCTCTCGAAAACTTATTTTTATTATATAATAGTAATAATAATAGTAATAGTACTTATAATAGTAGTAGTAGTAATAATAATAATAATAATAATAATAGATTAAAAATTTAGTGTTATTATTAGATGAATTTATATTATTGCTTCTTAGTGAACATTCCTAGTGGTTCACCGTTCAAATTGAATAGACAGATTGATAGCTACTTTTTAATTTTCATTATTTTGTTTATTTAGAGAATAATAATTTTATAACTAGTGAAAAAACAACGATATTATTGATTATAATTAATTACTGAAAATATACTGGTATTACCCAATTTTATCGTAAAAATATAATTTATGCATGTATATCTTATTTAATACTTAGCACATAACTTAATGGTCATATAATTGATGTTAAATAGTTCTTAAGAGTTAAAACAAATATAAAATTTTATTAATATTTTTGTAACTTTTACTTTGCATTAGTTAACAGTAAGAAATGTTCAAGTTCTTATGGTTTAGTAGCTTTGGTGATTACCTTACATAAAATTGATGTAGGTTTAAACCATGAAACCATATGATTAGCCATTTGGTGGGATTTTGCCTGGGAAAGAAATTATTGTTAAAGAAAAGTTAAATACGTGAAAGAGCTTTTAACTAACTAGCTTGATGATATTGCGTTACAAGATGTTCTCTAGTGGTATAGTTACATGAGTAGATTTAAAATTTGTGTGAATTTACCGCTAAAAAATAAATATTATTATTAAATGAAATAAAGGAAGATTTTTTTAAAGAAAATATGAGATCGTAATATATGTAGTACATAAAAATAAAAGCGGAGAGAGAAAAACAAAAAAAATGGTCAGGTGGTGTTCAACATCCTTTGACCATATTTTTGTTTGTTACTGCAATCACTCTTTGCCTTTTTTCCTTTCAATTAATTTACGAATTTGCCACACACTAAGGCTGCGTTTGGTTTGAAGAATGGAATGGAATGGAATGTAATTAAAAAACTAGTATAATTTTCAAGTAAAATTAAGTTTGAGTGAGTAATAAAATGTAAAACCCAAGGGAATGTTTCACCTCAAATTCCCATGGTTGTGGGATTTCAAATTCCCTCTCTAGGTGGAAGGATTTTGAAATTCCACAACCAAGGGAATTTGAGGTGAAACATTCCCTTGGGTTTTACATTTCATTACCCACTCAAACATAATTTTACTTGAAAAGTATACTAATTTCTCAATTTCATTCCATTCAATTCCATTCTTCCAACCAAACGCAGCCTAAAGGTATTTTTGTCCCAAAGGCAAAAACAATAAGTGGACATATAACATAAATATTCATAATGAATGATTGAATTTAAATAGAAAAATATAACATGTCTAAAAAAAGTAAATATTTAAAAGATGTTTTTCAAAAGAACTCGCTAAAACTTTTGAACTTCATTAACGATAAATTAAATTATTTAATTTACTTTTATTTTTTATGGTTTAGTGTGCTCGTTATAGAAAATGGTTTCTATAAACTTAATAACTTATTTTTACACTTAAGATGATAATACTTTTAATCTAACTTTCATAATCTTTAATGGTAAAATAATTTCTAAATACATCTTTTTTATATCGTTATCAAATAGCTTTTTAAAAAAGAAGATAGCTATGGTTGTTTGACAGTTCGTTCCATAAGAAAGTTGCTGTCTCCTATTGGCCTCATCAATAATCGTGGATTCAAGTGGTGCTCGTGGGTTCCAAACAAGGTAAACATTTTCGCATGGAGGGTAGATCTTGACCGAATGACCGGCTTCCCACTCTACTCGCCCTTAGCAGAAGGAATGTAAGTGTGCAGTCCGTCCTTTGCCCTTTGTGTTTGCAAGGTATTAAAACAAGCGAGCATCTTTTCACTTCATGCTTCTTCGCTAATATGAGTTGGTCGTTTGTTAGTAGTAATGGTAGTCATTTGTTGTAATTTTTTTTATCCCATGCTGTAATTGTTCCTTCTTTATCCTTTGAATTGACAAGTTTTTTATCAAATATTCTGCCTTTTAAAAAATAAAATTGAGCACAAATTATTTAATTTTATATTATTAAGCATATCCTTAGTTTCTTATTAGCCATCCCTAAATCTTAACTTCCCCGTATAATTACAAATCTTTTTGGGATACTACAAAAAGATTGACATGTTTCTTGCAATAATCAGTAACTCGTGTTTGGAGGTCATGTGTGCTCATAAACGTCCAATTAAAACTTAGAATAGTAATATAATAATCATTGAAACTTTTATATAAAAAAATAGTTATTGATATTAATCAATAGAAGACTCATGGACGTGTCCCTCTCTCCTCACACTAGCACTTTTTCGTGGTGATATATATGAGATTATTTATGGACTGTAAATACACTTCTGACATGTTTAAACTATATCTTTTATTTCATTTATTTGGCTTGGTATGTTAAAAAACATGTTCAAAAACACCTTAGAATTTAGATTTGATTGTCCTAGTCAACAAATTCTCTTTGTTAGGGTCAATTAGATAAGAACATCAATAATGCAAGCGGATCCTAACTGGTAATTCATTAAAAAAACTTATTGTCCCTTCTTAGGGGAAAATATAAATAACTAACAACTAAAAGGCTTAATTTGTAGCTTGACGGTGTCATAGTATGTATTAAATGTGTCCTTTCAAATGGCTGAACATTTTAGTTTATGATGAACATTTTAGTTTATGATGAACATTAATTAGTTGTTTAAAGTATATATATTTGTGAGTTAGCTTTATGTGCATCTCTCTCATCTCTTTTACATATTAGTCTTCTTTATCAAGTAACTCATTCATAATGTAGGATTAATCTTGACCGGGTTTAGTAGTTGGGTCACGGGTCATGGAGTAGAAAACATGTGTCTTTGATTTGGTAGATTAATGAGTCAAAAATAGCTGCGGGTCAGTGTCATAAAATGATATTCAGATACTCAAGAACACAGATCTATCATCAATATTGAAGATAGATCAAACAACAGATCATCTCAAATCTCTTTTACAAACAGAACAAGAACCAAGATGATAACGAACACAATACAATCTCAATAGCACTTGAACGGGTCATCAACTTGATGAACCCTAACATTAATAGAAGAATACACAGAGACGAAGAGAGACGCTTCGAGAAGCAAGTGTAAGCGTGTGATGAAAGAGTGTGTCAGTCCCAAATGAAGAGAAAGGGACCACTTATAACTGAAGTGGAAACCCTAAGCTTAACCACATCGGTATAAGCCCAGCAACGCCAAAGCCCATCAAGCCCATCAGATCCAATCAGCCGTAGCCCATCAAACGAGAGACAAGTAAGCCCATCAGCCCAGCAACATCAGCAACATCTACTCTTCAAGAACAAATAAAAAATAACTAATAAGTGAAACAAATATAACTAAGTTAAGTGTAGAACTGAAATGAAAGGAAAAAGGTTTAAGGAATGAGTACACCTTTTTAACAGTCAGTTGAGTCAAAGTAGTAGGGCAGTGCTACTTATTTGTAGGAGTTGGTTCATGTTTATCTTCTGTATATATGTAATTTTTGTGTTCTTATTGAAAGTAAGCGAGTTCAAGTAGTGAATAATTCTCCTCTTAGTATGAGTTTTGTATGTGTTTTGGGCCCTGAACCAACACATTGTTTCCAATTGCCTAAGATCGACGTACTTTTTTAAAACTAAGGTTCATGAAACAATTAAATGCAACATCTAAGTCATAGAAAAATATATATACCTCAAAAACATTAACATATGTTGTAAAATTTTGCACTCGAAGAACCCTTGATTAAGTATTTAACATTGCACAGAGTTGTCTGTTATGCTTCCATATATATCATGCACTGTATATGCCTTGTTGCCTTAAGAATCAATCAGTAGTATGAAACTATTATTTGCTTACAGTATGATGTATATGCAGGCATATTGTCATCATTCTAGAATGATTACAAATGGTTTACATCATTTTCTTTCCACCTTCATGACCATGGTTAACAGAAAACTTTATTAACCAACAGATAGAATGCGGAAACTGCAAAACGTCAAAATCCAATTATGGGGATAACAGAATGCAGGTCATGCAGAGCATGAACCAAAGCAAAGAAAATCCGATAGACGAGAAATAAGAGTTCACTGGTTCATAAAACACAGTTCTAAATTTACGGGTTCACAACATAAATGAAGTATAGTCGATAGTTATAAAAACATATGTGCAAAAAGGCCTAATTCCTATCTTTTACAGTGTTACATGCAACAAAGGCTTAAAGCAAGTGTGTCACTCGAATAATCTGTGTATACAAACACACAAATATGTAACTCACAATCAAAAACTTTTTGATCCACTAACCAAACTCCTAGTGGGCTTTATTTGTTAACTAATAAACCACATATATGACTTCATATTAGACTAGCCAATAATTAAGTCCTATACCAAAACCCAATGATAATTAAATAAGCCCAATTAATTTAGTTTCATATTTAACCAATTGTATTAGTTTAAAACAAGCCCGCACTTCTGTATTATCTAACTCATTTGGTCCCTAACGTAATTTACCAGATCAACAAGTAAATCCAATAATACTAAAATTATCAACATATAGTCTCTTATATAACCCTAGGTGCTTTGAATCAATATCACCATAAAAATTGAAAACCCATATAACCCTAGGTGCTTTGAATCAATATCACCATAAAAATTGAAAACCCATAACGGTATCTATCTTTCCAGTGACTAATATGCGAAACTAATTTATTATTGGTTTGTTCTTGAAGCATAGGAATATTTGAGCATATATTTTCTAATTAGCTTCGAGTGAGTTTTCAGCGTTAAAACAATTTGAACAACCTTACATGTTTTTATTATTTTAAATGATATTAGTGATCTCCTTACGTTCTTCTGCTCTTTCTTCCTATCCATACCTTTTTGCTTCTATCGTTGTTTGAGCTTGGTTGGTCATTGACTGTCTCCAACCTGTCATCATGATACGTGACAAGTTATGTTTTTTTTTAACGGCTGGTTAGTTGTTACAAGTTAGTAACACTTCGTTAGTAATAATTTATTAATGTCAAGGTTTGAAACTTGGATCTCCAAGAGAGACAAAACCTCTCACCTTCCCCTTTAACTACCAGACCAAGAGATCATTGACAGTTATGTTATCTTATTCCTCTCGTTTAGTCATTTTCCCCAAAGATACATTGTAAACAAACAAATGTAAATATTAAGTTTTATTTGTTAATCATAGTTCTTGCCATAATGATAGTGACTATAATCGTAGTAACATGACGATTATGCCTCTTTTTTAGGCATCATTGAAACCTAGAAAAATAACATATATATAAGATTATTAAAATATTAAATTATATGTCTATAACATTTAAGCATTGAAGATTTAATACTCTATGAAGACATCTAGCGAAAGTCTTATGTTGGTGTATGAAGACTTATACACCGTGTCTTTTCTTTAATGTATGATCAGACACGTTAGCTATAAACATCAATACAGTTTGTGTATTATCTTGCCGACATCAAATTCTTTTTTATAGGAGCATTTTTTTTCTATAATAATAGACTTCAACCATCATAGCCGAACATATTAATCATCAATCCCATTTCAGAGTTGGTGGACGATAAAAAAAAGAGTCATCTTGATGGACATGTTGAAGATAATTCAAATTATCCAACAGTTACTTAGGTGCTAGATATTCGGATGATCACGTGTGCATGGGTTCATTATTCTCTTCTCATGCAGGAGCTATTCTCATGGAAGAATATGGACTTAGTTTTTTCTTTTTAGTACGTGTTTGTTATGGCATTAGTAGTGGGTTAGTTGTACTCATGTTTAGGAGCTTTTCATGCATTCAGTTATTCTCTTTCAGTTTGTAACTTGGCTATTTTAAGCCTTTGATGTTTGCTTAATAAGATCATCCGAAAAAGCTTTTCCGCAACTCCAATTGTGTTCTATCAGTCTGGTATCAGAGCCAGGTTGCTCTTGGTACCCTTTCTCCTACCCTAAATTACTCACACCCAAGCCCTACTAACTCATGGCTGCTTCAGTTCCGTCTGGCACACCTTCAACCCCTATCCCTATGTTCAAAGGTGAGGGGTATGAATTCTGGAAGATAAGAATGAGAACCATCCTCCTGTCTCAAGATCTATGGGACTTCATTGCAACCGGGTTCAGTGAGACCGATACTGATCGAGCAAGAGTGAGAGAGAACAAGAAGAAAGATGCTCGTGCTCTCTCCCTCATTCAAGCTGCTGTTCATGACGAAATCTTCTCTCGAATTGCTGCTGCAACCACTTCTCGTCAAGCTTGGACACTCCTGCAAAATGAGTATGAAGGAGACTCGAAAGTTCAGATGGTTCGACTGCAGGGACTCAGGCGTGATTTTGAAAACATTCACATGAAGGATGGTGAAACCGTGGGTGAGTTCTTGTCCAAAGTCATGAAGATTATGAATCAGAAGAAGTCATATGGGGAGGCTGTTACTGATCAAATTGTTATTGAGAAAGTTCTGAGAAGCTTGCCATCAAGGTGGGATCATGTTGTTGCTGCGATTGAGGAATCAAAGGATCTGACCAAGTTGTCCTTTGATCAGTTAATGGGATCTCTGCAGTCCCATGAAGCAAGGATGAATCGAAGCAGCCCTGTTGTTGAAGAGCAGGCACTGCATGTCAAGCAAGAAGAAACCAACCTCATGATTCAAGTGAAAGGAAGAGTTGGTACATCACGTGGCAGAGGACGTGGACGTGGTAGAACAAGTGGTGCAGGCAGGGGCAGACCAAGTTTCCAATGTTACGATTGTGGAAAACTTGGTCACATGAGTCGAGACTGTTGGGGAGAGCCCCAAGCCAACCTTGCTGTAACTGAAGAAAATGAAGAGGAAGAGTCAAGGCTATTTATGATGAAACAAGATGATGACCATGAAGAGGTGACAAAGAATGATGTTTGGTTCCTTGACAGTGGTTGCTCAAATCATATGACAAGTCAGTATGCATTGTTCAGGAGAGTGGATAATTCAAAAACCATTGCAGTCAGAATGGGCAATGGTAAGAAGATCGACATCAAAGGAGAAGGAGATGTGAAACTAGAAGTTGTGGGAGGAAAGTTCAAAACCATTCATAATGTCCAATATGCTCCTGAACTTGGCTACAATCTGCTAAGTGTGGGACAACTGATGAGAGGAGGACACAGGCTAGTGTTTGACAACAGAGTTTGTGAGATCACCAACAAGAAGACCCAAGAGATAGTGTGCACAGTTCCTTTGGCTGGTAACAACACCTTTCCTCTAGATGTATCTAATGCTAATGATGTTGCTTTTGCTGTGATTAAAGATGACTCATATCTGTGGCACTTAAGATTTGGCCACCTAAATGAACGTAGCATGCATACTCTCAGCACCAATAGACTGGTTCACGGCCTCCCAAAGATCAAAGAATGGAACACTTATGAGGGTTGTATCCAAGGGAAAATGAGCAAATTTCCCTTTCCATCTCATGCAACTCAACAACTTCCATCTTGGACCTAATTCATGCTGATGTGTGCGGTCCTATTCCTACTCAGTCGATTGGTGGCAGCGAGTACTTTCTCTTGTTCACTGATGACAAGAGTAGAATGTCATGGGTGTACTTCTTAAAAGAAAAATCAGAGGCATTTGACAAGTTCAAGATATTCAAGGCAAAGGTTGAAAAAGAAACTGGGTTGAAGGTGAAAGCACTGCGTACTGATCGTGGTGGAGAATTCTGCTCCAAAGAATTCACTTCTTTCTGTGAACAAGAAGGGATTAGAAGGGACTTGATAGCCCCATACACGCCAGAGCAAAATGGTGTTTCAGAAAGAAAGAATCGAACCATTGTGGAAATGGCTATGAGCATGCTTCATGAGAAGAACTTAAGCAAGAAATTCTGGGGTGATGCAGTTGCTACAGCAGTCTACCTCAGAAATATGTCTCCCACTAAAGCTGTTAGTAGTGCTACTCCCTACCAGGTATGGTACAACAGAACTCCCTCAGTACACCATTTGAAGGTCTTTAGATGTGTGGCTTACTCACTCATCCCAAAGCAACAAAGAAGAAAATTGGATAATAAAGTTTGTAAGTGTATTTTTATTGGGTACTCACCAAACTCAAAAGCCTACAAACTTTATGATCCAATTTCTAGAAGTGTGATAATTAGCAGAAATGTGAATTTTGATGAGTGTGCTAAATGGTCTGGAAAGGGTGAGGATAAGTTTGTCCTTCCTTTAGAGTTAATTGAAAGCGCAGATTCAAATGAAAGTGAATATCAAGATGGTGGGCCATCTTCTCCACAATCCCCACAAAGTCAAACTCTCCCACATGGAAACAGTACTAGTCACGTGAATGATGGGTCCACATCAAACCCATATTCGGTGCATGCTTCCCAAGGTGATAACCATAGAACACATTTTTCATCTCTTGCTTCCCAAAGTGGTGGTAATAGTACAAGCATGCATCAAATTGGGGAGTCAAGTACAGTGAACGATGGGACCACACAAAGCAGTCCAACAACAGCAACTCAACAGCGCATCAGAAGACCCCCAACTTGGCTTGCAGATTATCATACGGGTGCTGTCACATCAGATGAAGAAAGCTTTATGGGGTGTCACATGGCTCTCTCAAGTATGGAGCCTACCAATTTTAATGAAGCTGTTGTTCAAAAGGAATGGAGAGAAGCAATGATGTCAGAACTTGCAGCTCTTAAAAAGCATGAAACGTGGTCCCTGGTCGACTTGCCAAACAACAAAAAGGCCATTGGCCTAAAATGGTTATTTAAAGTGAAAGTTGATGAGAAGGGGAGGGTGTAGAAAAATAAAGCTCGATTAGTTGCAAAAGGTTATGCTAAGGAGTACGACATCGATTATGAAGAGACGTTCTCACCAGTGGCACGCTTTGAAATGATCCGTGTTGTGCTATCCATTGCAGCACAACAAGGATGGAAGCTCTGTCAGTTCGATGTAAAGACAACCTTCCTAAATGGTCCCCTTCAGGAGGAGGTGTATATTCAGCAGCCACCTGGGTTTGCTGTCAAAGGCCATGAAGATAAAGTTTGGAGGCTTCACAAAGCTTTGTATGGACTCAAACAGGCTCCAAAGGCCTGGTACGATCGAATTCACTCATACTTGGAGTCTCACAAGTATACTCGACTTGACTCAAAGCCAACAGTCTATGTTAAGAAAGCTAGTGAAAATCACGTCATCATCATCTGCATTTATGTTGATGATATTATCTACACTAGCTCGTCTGAAGAACTAATGGCTGAGTTCAAGTCCAAGATGATCAGTGAATTCGATATGACTGATCTTGGGCTGCTGACATATTTCTTGGGTCTTGAGATTAAACAGGCAAAAGCTGGTGTATTTGTGTCATAAAAGAAGTATGCTGAGGATCTCATTAAGAAGGTTGGAATGGAAAAATGCAAAGGAACTCACACTCCAATGAACTCAGGTGTAAAACTGCATAATGATGACAAGGGGGAAGAAGTTGATGAGAAAATGTTTCGAAGTCTGGTTGGTGGCCTTCTGTATCTACAAACACAAGACTTGACCTTGCTTTCACAGTAGGTCTTGTTGCTCGATTCATGCATAAACCAACTAGCCTTCATTATGGTGCTGCAAAAAGAATCCTAAGGTACATCTCAAACACTGCTGACTATGGGATTTAGTATAAATATGGAGCAGAAGTGTGTCTGAGGGGATACACAGATAGTGATTGGGCTTCATCCATAGATGACAGAAGAAGTGTGTCTGGGTATGTGTTCTCAATTGGGAGTGGTGCAGTTGCATGGTGCTCGAAGAAACAACCCATTGTTGCTCTATAATCCACAGAAGCTGAGTATGTGGCAGCCAATATAGCAGCATGTCAAGGGGTGTGGATGAGGCAGCTGCTGAAAGAACTTGGTCATATTCAACGTACACCCACTGAGATCTTATGGCATTAGTAGTGGGTTAGTTGTACTCATGTTTAGGAGCTTTTCATGCATTCAGTTATGCTCTTTCAGTTTGTAACTTGGCTATTTAAAGCCTTTGATGTTTGCTTAATAAGATCATCCAAAAAAGCTTTTCCGCAACTCCAATTGTGTTCTATCAGGACAAACCGATTAAACCAACATACAGTAGAACAACTTATTCGATATTTTATCCGGTTTTTAATTAACACATTATGAATATGTATATCGATCAAGCCAAAGGGAAATAGGTTTTCCAAACTTTAAGATCGATTTTTGATATTTCAAAACTTTAAAAGGTGAAGTTTTGACCTTAATTCTAACTTATTTTTATTTCTAACTTTTTTATGTATATCATAATTAGGGGTAATAGTCTATATCAATGTTTTCAGAATCGGATCGGAGATCGAACCGGACAGCTTACTGGTTCACTGGTCGGACCGGTCGGACCGGATTTAAGGACCGGATTTTTAATTTTATAATTAATTAAAAAGTATATGTATAAGAATAGAATAATAACATTTAAGGTATAAATAGTGACAAATCATGAAATAAAAAGATAATGATTAAAGAAAAATGTTCAAATACAAAGTGTATTTTTGCTACAAAGTGTATTTTTGGTACAAAGTGTGAGAAGACACAATGAGTAAAAAAAAGACATAAAAAAATTATATCTCACAATTTAAGTCGAATTTTAAAAAGGTAATTCGGAGCTTTTATTCCCCTAGTCGTCCTCACTAAGAAAAAAATAAACGAAAAATTAAAAAAAAATAAAAAAAATTAACGTTTTTTTATTGTGTCATTTATGAATGACACAATGACTTCATTGTGTCATTATGAAAGACACAATGATGTCATTGTGTCAATATAAAAGACACAATGACGTCATTGTGTCATATAAAGACACAATAATTTTTTTTTTATTTTTTTTTCTGAAAGAGGACAACGAGAGGAACAAAGGCTCCGAAGTACTTTTTCAAAATTCGATTTAGATTGTGAGATATTAATTTTTTTGTGATTTTTTAGTCTCATTATGTTTTCTCACACTTTATAGCAAAAATACACTTTGTAGCAAAAATACACTTTGTAGAATAACCCCACCCATGATTAAATAATAAATATAATAAATCTTGAAAATAAGCATGTCTTTGTACGTCATGGCATTAAAAGTGGACTTTGTTCTTCAAATTTACTTTTTCACAGTTGTCATTTATGCGTCTTTTATACTTTTTCACACTTTTTCACAGTCGTCATCTTCTTCAAAATAAGCATCTCCTCTCACTCTTCAATCACTCCGGTGAACAACTATTCAAAGATTCTCACCGTGAATTAGTTCTTAACCAAGCACTAACATTCTCGCTGCTCAATCTTTCTTCCAGATTCGTAAATACGATGGACACCTTTCAAATCCAACAAAGACATGCTCAAATTTGGTCCAGATCTGACAAAAACCAGACTAAATTTACCGATTGTAATGTAGATCCGACACAAAAAGAGGACGAGTTCGTCGATTCCGCTGAAGATCCGGCGAAGAAGAGGCTTAACGTTGAAATAAATCAACACCACTCCAACCGGCCGGCCGACCGGTTTTCCGTTTCGACCGGCGACTCGCTTTCGACCGGCCGGTTTTATCTGTACTAAACGAACCAGTGTCGACCGGACCGCTCACCTCACCGAATCCCGGTTGAACCGGTCGGACCGGCCGGTCCGATCCCGTCGTGAAAACGTTGACAACATGCGTGGATGCATATATCCTTTATATATGTCAAAACAAGAGCTAGATAAGTTGACCAATTTCACTTTTTGAAAGTCATAAAGTCATCCCAAGTTTCATGATTAGTTGGTCTTAACACTTTAACTACTTTGAATAATTTCATATATTATTTCGAATTCAATTTTCTTTTCTTTTCATATAATTTATTAATATGTCCAGCTTAATTTCCAATATAAAGAACTATATTTTTAACTATATATTTGACTTTAGGAAGTCCCTGAAAGAAAAAAAAAGTCAAGTGGGGTCAAATTGTTGGGTAGATTGCTCAGCATCCAACTCATATTATGGTCTTTGTTTTATTCTTGTTCAATCTTGAAAGATTTATTTGGTTCGTATCTGCATTAATTAATCACTCATTTTTCAATTACTCATCTACCTACTCTAATAAAAAGGTATCTTAAGATGACACGTGGCAGCACCACAATCATTCTTATCAAATTTTTCCCGCCTCTCTCTCCTATTAAATAATTACCTTAATTATTAATAATATTTCTTAACAACTTTTTAGATTTAATAAATTAAGAAATAAATCTATTTATTAATATTACTTCTAAATAAATATTTTTTTATAAAAATCTATTTTATAAATCTATTTATTAATATATTTTTCTAAAGCATATTTTTTCTAAAATACAAATTTTTTTAAAATTGGTATTTTATAAAGTCACTTTTTTAAAAATAAAAAATAATCAAATTTGAGAGTTATAATGGGAAAATTATTAAAAATAATATTTTTATACGATTTGTTTTTGTTATTTTTAGAAAAAATTTAAAAATAAAATTTTAAAAAGTTGATATTATTATTTTATTATATGTTAAAATATCATTTTATAATTAA
>BJCO01434258.1:0-12260 GCA_018326465.1 Flaveria floridana | reverse complement strand
TCTGCTCGACGCTGGGAAATCCACCGGAAGAAGAGGCAGTTGCGCATCTCTCTCATGTATCCATCCTTTTCGTTTGGGAGAAATCGGTGGAGTTAACAACGATGAAACGTGGCAGGCACATGTGTAAACAGAGGATGCAAAAGCACTGCTTGGTGGATGAACATGATTGGCCAAGCATACTACTCTCACCTTTACCGTGGATGCGAAACAGACGACCAAGATTTACTAAATTACTGTTCATTCCAACTTCTTTTTAAATATATAGGATAATAGGCAAAAAAGCAAACTAAATTGATTTGGAAGAACACAAAAACCTAATATCAATTAAATCAAACAACCAAGAACATAACAATGGCCTCTAGATTTTGAGAAATCACATTGTTTACAAGAATTTGATGTTACTCAACATCAACTTGGTATCTTCTACAAAACAACTGAATTTCAAGTGTTTAAGTTTATTTTAAATATATCAATGTTAGAAAGTGTAAATGAGATGATCGGTCTTTGTTTGTGGGGGAATATTTTTTTTATGAAGTTTCACGCTTCTAATTTTCAAAGTTGTAAAGAGAATTAAATTTATTTTATAATGATTAAGCAACGTAGGTAGGGTGGGTGTTGTTTTGTTGAATTGAGAAGATAGATGAAGAGGTGGATGAACGCAAGTTGGAGAAATTTATGCTGGATGAACACAAATAATCCTCTTGGATCTTTCATACTTTGTAAAATTTATTTTCTTTAAAAATAAAAAAGACAGAAATACTTATTTTTTTACATTTGAATTTAACAAAAGTTTAAAGTCCTGGGACTAGAAAAGAAAGAGAAATAGTAAATTGAGAACCATATATGTAAGTTTTTAAAAATGGAATACCAAATCCAATATACAAATAAAATCATAGGAACCATTGTAAAGTTTACTCTTACGAATCAAATACTAAATATTAGTATTGGGAACACTTGTTGTGGTTTATGTGAAGGCGCGGAAGAGACTTTTTGATCACTTGTTTGCTGGGTGCATTATCGCTGATGGTGTTTGGAATGGTATTGCGCGTTGGTGCCGTATTCCTCCTATATTCCTGTTTTCGATTCATGATATGCAGATTGTAACCACCCAACTGCATTATTCGGCGGCAAAGAAAGAGGTGGTTTTGGGAATCATGATGATAGCATGTTGGCGTATATGGAAGATGAGGAACGAGAAGATATTTAAAGCGATGCACATATCTATTACTCAAGCAATTTCGGATATAAAGTCTCTTAGTTTTCTTTGGTTCAATAGTAGGGGGGAAATATGCGAAAGTGAGTTGGGAAGATTGGCAAAGGTTTTGTTTTGATGTGATGTAATTGTGGTTTGTTGGTTGGTTATCTCCTCCTTGGAGATTTCCGGCTTTTGTGTTTTTCAATGAAATTTGCCCTTCAAAAAAAAAAGATCATAGGAATAATTGTAAGGCTACTGTGTGGTACGTTAATGCTATAAGCCTTTAATGGATGCATATTTTCTTAAGAAGTTTAATTAACAGGGAAATGTTTAATTATAGTGTCTTGCAATACTAAGAAGTGTAAAAAGAATTAAGACTTTTGATCAAAGTTAGGTTAAGTGCAAAATTGGTAATGTTTCATCTTTTTATTAAACGCTCGTAACTTTTATATGAAATATTATTTTTTCAAAGAAATTACACACTAAAGCTAAATATTTTTTTATCTTTAAAACACGTGTGATGTTGGTATAAAAAGCAAAAGAAATTCATGTTTTTAACTCATTTTGCAATTTTTTCAAGTAATTATGTAATCTTTTGAATTGACTAGGATTACATAATTCTTTGATGATAATTACACAATGAACCGAAAATATAACAAGTTTACATTTTTCGGTATTGTGTCATTCGAAAATCATCATTTTAAAAAATAAAATGCATAACACAATGGTCAATATTAGACACAATTGAAGCCTTCTCTTTGCTTTACAGAATTTATCATTCTATCTATCAGTGAAGACTGAACTTAGGATTTGACGGGTACCACAATAACCAGCACTAGACTCGACGATTAGCAATATATACAATGAGCTTCTTGACGAAGATTAGACAATGACTTGATCATGATTACACAATAAACTGAAAACATATAAAATTACATTTTCAGCGTTGTGTTATTTAAAAATAATTATTTTAGTAAAACATAATAGAAAACACAATGATTGGCATTAGACACAATGATATGATGATATTACACAACGACTTGATATTACATAATAATTTGACGAATATTACACAATTAGCTTAAATAACATGAAAATAACTTTTTTTATATATCAACATTATACGCATTTTAAAGATAAAAACACTTGTTTTTATGGTGTAATTTTAAAAAAATAATGTTATATGTAAAAGTTACGAGTGTTCTAAAAAATAGTGGAACTTGAAAATGGGTTAAGAGTAAAATAATCTTGTAAAGAGTAAAATACTCTTGGTTTATCATTTAAAGTTTTAATTATTTATTATTATGCCATCAAATTATCTTAACATTTAAATATAAGATCTAATGGATAATAATCATTATTATAATTTATACTTTTCTATTCCTCTTTTAAAATAACTCCACCCTGATTAATAAGTTAATAAGTTAACTAAGAAGCACATTAGCTTTATCATAAAACCTAAGGTAAAGTAGCTAAATCTTAAATTAAATAAAAATAAATAAATTGTGAAGTGCTAGGTGCAGGATCCAAACGCTCATCACTCATCACCCAAAACACAATTGTGTGCGGTGTGAGTGCGAATTTGGGTGCCAGGGTCCTTATTTATCTTTACTAATAAAGAGACATTGATTTTAAAAGGCTTTCATTCACATGTAATTCTAAGGGAGCGATTGGTTGGAAGGAATATAATTGAATGGAATAGAATTGAGTAACTAGTATAATTTTCAAGTAAAACTATGTTTGAGTGGGTAATGAAATGTAAAACCCAAAGTAAAATTTCATCTCAAATTTACTTGGTTGTGGATTTCAAATTCCCTCTCTAGATGGAAGGATTGTAAAATCCCACAAGAGAATTTGAGGTGAAACATTCCCTTCGATTTTACATTTCATTACCCACTCAAACACAATTTTACTTGAAAATTATATTAGTTTCTCAATTTCATTTAATTCCATTCCATTCCTTCCAACCAAACGCTCCCTAAGGGTGTGTTCGTTTCATGGAATGGAATGGAATTCTGATGGAATTGGAATGCAAATTCCATTCCTTATGTTGTTCGTTTCGCCAAAAAAAGGATTGAAATTGAATTTAAATCCTTTGAATTCCTTCAAATTAGAGGATTTGAAATCCTTTCAAACTTGAGAGGATTGTTTTAAAAACATCAGGAATTCATGGCAAATTACTAAAATAACCTTGTTGTGAAATAAAAAACCGAGAAGGCATCATTTTCGCAGATCTGAGGTTAGCTTCATCTCCAGCACAATTACCGCCGGACTCCGCCGGACATATCATCTTCATTGCGTTGATCACGTCGGAGTTCTGATCACGCCGAAGTTCAGACTTCTCTTGAAGGTAATCACTTCTTCAACTTATAGCTCTTAATTCGTTTTGAAACACTATTATTATCATGTCGCAGAAGAGATTACTTCGAATGTCAAATTTGTCGAGTCCGTGATCTGTAGATAAGTAGATTGTAATGTTTTTGTAGAACATTTGTATGATTTGTTTCATTTGGTTTCAAAGTGATTTGAGCTGTGAGTTTGGGTTGATTTCTTCGAACTTACTGTCGATTCCGACGCTTGAATCGTTTGTTTGTCGGAGCTGTAATGTTAGTGGGGTTGTGGGTGTTAGATCTCAGTGCAGTAAGGTGCTTAAGGTTCTAGATCTGGGTGGTAATCGGATCTCCGGCACGGTGGCAAATGTATCGGCGTTGGCGGTGTTTTCAGGGTTGAAGACGATGAACTTCTCGAGGAATTTGATGGAGTTTGATGGGGGATTGAAGGTTATTGATCTGAATATTGGAAATTATATGTAGACTTGTTTGATTAAAAGGGTAATTATGTCATTTTATAATTTTAAATTCCAATTCCATTCATAATTATAACAATCGAACACATTATGAGATTTAAGTAGGATTTTCTAAATTCCAATTCAAATTTCATTTCCAATTCCATTTCCAATTCAAATTCCATTTCATTCTTTGAAACGAACGCTACCTAAAGTTCCATTCTTTATTTGTATGGGAAAGTTCCCACATTTATCTTCTTAATTTTCATATCTTTGCAAGTTTCAAATACGTAACTTCGCCTATGAATATCTCATTAGACGTGGCTCCATTTTTGACATGGGTTAGTTCGTTTAGGTTACAAGTTTCACATACCTAACTACGAGCATTGATATTTTATTTATCGTAGCTTCGTTTTAAAAATAAACTGGTTACTTATGTATCTTTCCCATAGTAAAACTTAAACCCTATATATAATAATAACAATAATTACATATACTTTTTGTCCAAAGTTTGTGATTTGTGAATATAAATTACAATGTAAGAGTGCTTTAGTTATAAAATCCAGTTTGATTATGTAATTTTTTGTTTGCTTGTCCGTGTAGTGACTTGCTAGTAGATATATGATTTATCCATTGATCAACAAAGTGTAAGAGCCATTTTACAAAGATGAGTGTTACCTAACACACCATGTTACTTTTTTGTTAACAATAAAATAATATTGAATGTATATTCACATAAAGCTAGAGGAAAACGAGTGAAAATTATACCCATCAAAAATAAAAATGTTTAACAGATACACACCATGTTACTTTCTTTTTAATTTTTCATCGGCTGTATAAATTCATTATCTAGCTTTTAGAAAGTGTTACATCTGATTTTATAATGACACTCTACTAGACATGAAACATTACAAGTCTCTTACATTATAACATTGTTGAGTTATACTTGTGATATATGATCTTACACAATATTGGATGTTGCAACTCAATGACAATGTGGTGATTATTTATACTAATAAAATAAAATAACTATTAGTCACATGATCATTTTCTAACACGTCTATATCATCTACACCTAGGCACCACCTGTGGTAGGGAAACTAACAGGGATTGTGCAAATGTCTTCACCTCAACAAATTTATAATTTTTGGTAAAAATCTTAATTTAAAAAAATCTTTAATAAATGCTAATTAATACAATATTAATCTTAACTGCTTTCTATAAATATATAAGGTTTCATTGAAATACTTTAATGAGACTAAATTTTATTAAAATATAACTTAATTTGTAGCTAACTATTGTTAAAACTAAAATTTTTAAAATTGTATATAAAGAGCTTTATGAATATTTATGAATAATAAATTTTTTATCCTATAACATAAATATTTTTGTTATATATAAAAATTTCATTGATATGTTATCTATAATATATGTTACATTATACATATATATAACCTAATTTATATATATTTTATTTCAACCAGTGTAACATACGCGTATCTAAACTAATTAATAAATATGAAACAACCTCGAAGACCATGTAATGGAACTCATAAACTAGGCTCGTGATTTTCAAGTAGCAACACTTGAACATGCTAACAAAGACATATATATACATATAGGCATAAATCTATGGTACGAGCTAATCATTTATTCATAATGTTCGGGTGCCAACACGTAACAAAAGGTGTGGTCACACCCAGAGTTTAAATTCTAACCGCGAGTCAGCAGCAAGTCGAACGACAAAGAAACCACAGATTTGTCATAAGTTTAATAAGATCGAGCCCGTGTCATATGTAAGGGTAGGAGTGTAAACGAACAAGCCGGCTCGAGAGCTACTCGAGATTGACTCGCTAAAAAGATCGAACGAGCCGATCTTAGATAAGCTCGAGCCCAATCTCGAGCCTGAAGTATGACTCAATTAGTTGTCGATCCCGAGCTCGAACCTTGCATTCGAGGATTGCTAAGCCTCGTGACCCTTAACGAGCCCACTAATATTTAGTGAAAAAGACAACCGTAATCGATCTCGAACTTCATGCGGTCCTTAATGGAACAAAGGACACCAAAAAGTGCAACCAAATCGAGCTCAAGCTTCAACTTAAATCTATTAGCTATCCCGTAAACGAGCTCGAGTCGAGCTGTAGCTCGTTGTTTGTATTGTACACAAATTAGAACGAGCCTATTCGAGTTCAGTTTCAATATTTAAACCGAGCTCGATCTAAGAATAATATTTATGACAGAATTCAATGATAAAACAAAAGTAAAAGCACAGTCAAGTGCCACAAACCATACACAGGTTGAAAAAATAAAATATTAAATAAAATAAAATTTAGAGTAAAATGTTATTTTCATCCCTGGCGTTTTGTTGAATTTATCATTTCAGGCCAAAGAAATTTTTTTTGCCATTTCAGTCACTGTAGTTTATCAAATATTATCATTTTCATCCACTTCACTAACTCCGTTAAGATTTTCGTTAAATATGAAGATACTAGTGAGGGTATTTTAGTATTTTTAAAACTTTAATTATCCAACTAAAATAAATCAATCAATTAATATTCAATTAAAAAAAATATGAAGAGACTAGTGAGACCGGACGATTCGATTTAAAATATCCGATTAACTCTAACTCATGTTGTTCGATTGGGGTATATTTTTGAAATTCAATTAATCTTTATATTTTGTTCTAACATGTACATTTATTCGATTGAGATCTATTGATGTCTGCTGTTCTCACGCTTTGTTCGATTGAGATATGATATTGTCATGTTACGTAACAACAATAGACCTCCATCAAACAAAATGTGACAACAATATATATCAATTGATAACGGTGCACTTTTGAACAAAACATTAAATATCAATTGAAATCTCACAGCAACCTCAATTGAACAACATAATGTAGAGTTAATCGAAACTTTTAAATCGAAACGTCTGGTCTCACTAGTCGCTTCATATGTTTTTCTGTTTTAATTAAATGTTAATTGATTATTTTATTAAAATTGGATAATTACGACGTTGAAAAAGACTAAATAGCCATCATATTTAACTGAGAACTTAATGGAGTTAATTGAGTGGATGCAAATGGCAACATTTGGTAAACTATAGTGACTAAAATGGTAAAAAAAAGTTTTTGAATTGAAATGGTAAATTCAACAAAACATCAGGGACGAAAATAACATTTTACTCTAAAATTTATTAATTATAAAACGATATATTAAAATATGATATGATTGAAATAATATATAAGTAATAGTCATAAGTAATAAAACAATAATATAAACTTTTAATTTTTTTTATTTTTTCAAAGATAAATTAAACATTTTATTTTAAAACTACATTTTAATTTTTTTTTAAATTTACTCACTATAACTTTCTATTTTAGTTATTTTTGTTTATAAAAAATTACTTTAAAAATCAATTGTAAAATATTACATAAAAATAGTTTTCTTTTCTAGAAAAAAATCTTTTTATAAGGAACTGTCTTTATAGAAATAACATTGATAAAAGGTTATGTTACTTAATTTGTAAGGCCCCGTTCCCGGGACGCTTACAGCTGGTCATCATCGCACTAAAACGTACATTTCTATTAACTTTAATTAAACATCGCAGCGGAATCGGTAGAAAGACATCTTATTTCATCATAATAGTTTTTGCAAAATAATACATTGTTAATTAATTACAAAATAAATATTGTTGTATTACATCACAAAAGCGTTATATAAATGGATGTCATCCAAAAGAACTGAGTAGTCGCCCCGTGCCATCCTCAGCAACATACCTGCCAACTGGAAACACATCAAAAGTCAGCGTTGCTGAGTGAGTTCTAGTTTTAAATAAAACATACTTTACTTTCGTTAAAACCGTTATTTACTTTATACGTACACATAGATAATACAATCATTATTATCTTCATCTTCTATTCTTTCATTCATTCATTCTTTATCTTTTACTTCTAACTAGATCCTGTCAAACTTTACCCTTTTCATGGTACGCAACCATGATTACTGAGGTCGAGTGACAAGGATCCCGTATCATACGTTATCATTATGTTCCTTCCGTTCATTTCTTTCATTCGTTCGTTCTTTAACTTTCATTACGTTCGTTAACTTTTGTCCGTTTCAGACTTTCTTTCTTTCATAATTATCTTTCTCATTCATCAACTCACGCAATACTCCCGACTCATGTCCGAAGACTGATACTGTGCCGGGGCCTGTAAACAAACCCCCGACTTATGTCCGAAAACTGACACGGTACCGGAGCATACGATCCTCTACCCATTCAATTAGATCCTGTCTCATGAAATATCCCCGACTCATGCTCGAAAGCTGATGTTGTGCCGGGGCCTGTACACAAACCCCCGACTCATGTTCGAAAACTGACACAGCATCGGGATACACAACAAAGATCCCATCCAGGTTAATCACCTGGATTGAACTCTATCTGAGTCTGTTGTAACACAAAGTTGCTCACCTCACTATCTCGTCTCATGCAATACCCCCGACTCATGTCCGAAGACTGATACTGTACCGGGGCCTGGTATACAAACCCCCGACTCATGTCCGAAGACTGACACAGTACCGGAGTACGCGACAAGGATCTCATTCAAGTCTGTTGCGACACAGAGTCGCTCACCTCATACATATGCTTATAAGCCTTACGTTCATTCATTCGTTAATTAATGCATGCATTCATTCATTACGTTCCTCTTTCATTATCTTTCACTTTACGTTACATTATACTTTCATTACATTTATTAGTCATAACACGTAAAGCCACGGAAAGATAAACACGTTTCGAAGCAAGGAACATCGACATTTACCAGTCATCAGTCATCACCATCTATCATGGCAACTTCATACTTAACATAACATACATCATGCTTAACATGCAACACTATCATTATCGTGCCCAACATAACTTCTAAAGCCTCGACGGCCATCTTACATGTACTTACGGGGACTATCACATCATTACTTACCCCTTCTCTTTTCCCGAAAGTCAGTAATTAAGCTATGCCTCTCCTCGTACACAACAGCCCTATTTGGGTGATTGGACACCCTTCAGTAGCATGGCCTCCATGCGGCTGAACACCAGGCGAGTGGACTAATGCGGATGAAGTCCCATGCGACTGCACCTCCAATCGTGCGAATGGACCCTCAATCGTGCGATTGGACACTAAGCGAATGGACCTATGCGACTGAGCTCTCAGTCGTGCGATCGAACAGCTATGCGACTGAACACCTATGCGACTGGGCTCTCAGTCGTATGACCTTTCGTGCGACTGGACCCCCAGTCGTGCGATTGAACCTCAATCGTCCCTTAGTCGTCCCTCAGTCGCCTAGCCCTAACTGGGCGCAGACTGCAGTTCCTCACGAACTGCAGCTGCGACTTTCGACCTCCAAACCCTTCCAAACCTCATTTGAGCTCAAAATCAACCCTTCTAATCCATAGAGAAACATACCATGACCTCATTCAAGCATATCCAAGCCCGAAATCAAGCCCCAAACGAAACATACATATACACATACATACTTAAACGGGTTAAACACCCAAAAATACCCAAAAAAACGGTTTTCAGATGTGTTCCAGCCCTAAAATCATTCAAAAACATGTAAAAGAGGGGTCCTAGAACTCACCTAAATGATCCCGTCGAGTAGAGCTTTGATTTGACCCGCTACACGTCGATTTTGCACTCTCGAACCCGCTCGAACAAAGCTTTATTCTTCTCTTCCCCCTTTTTCTCTCTTCTTTCTTTCTATGGCTGAAATGAGTGTGTGGGGAGGGGGAAATGGGCTGCCCTCTCCCTTAATGCTACAGTCCAGTCGCATGAGTTCCATGCGTATGGACACTCCAGTCGCATGACTTCCATGCGTATGGGACTCCAGTCGCATGACTTCCATGCGTATGGAACTCCAGTCGCATGACACTTCAAACAAAATTTCCGGGTGTTACATAATTTATTAAAAAACTAATTATAATGTAAAAATAAATATATAATATTATTAATAATTAATGTGGTTATTTAATAGGTGAGAGAAATGTAAAAAAATTGATTAAAATGAATATGTTGCTGGCACATACCAACTCCATTTACCATTTTATTAAAGTAGAAAGATTATCTCTCTAACTTTTTTATTAGTTTTTTATTGAATTATGTTGATTTTTTCTTGTAATATTCACACCTCAAATTTTTTAATTGGAGTGTTTACAACCCATGTTTTATTTTTATGTTTATGGATGTTGATAGTCGTGAGTGGTTGCGAGTAAATAAAAGATAAAATTTACAAGAGTTGTATCGTGTTTTCTCATATTTAGGGAACACAATACAACCCTTATGAATTTTTTTAATATTTTTAAAGTGGTTGTTAGTGGATGATACAGAAAATATAATAATAAATGTATGAAAATATATTATTTAATTAAATAAAAAAATTTATGGTTTTTAATATAATCTATACTAATAGATGATTACATGTGGTGACATATAGTTTAAATTCTAACCGCGAGTCGGCAGCAAGTTTAACGACAAATAAACTACATACTTGTCATAAGTGTAATAAGATCGAGTCTATGTCATAATTAAGTGTAGGGTTGTACACGAACAAGCCGGCTCGAGATCTATTCAGTAAAAAGCTCGAACGAGCCGAGCCTAGACGAGCTCCAGCCGGATCATGAGCCTGAAGTATGGCTCCATTAGTTGTCAAGCCCAAACTTGAGGCTTGCATTCGAGGATCGCTAAGGCTTGCAAGCCTTAACAAGCCCACTAGTATTTAGTGAAAAAGACAACCATAATTGATCTCGAGCTTGATGTGGCAAAATGTAGCCCAATTGAACTTGATCTTGAGTCGTTCTTTAGCTTAAAGCTATTAGCTATCCCGTAAACGAGCTCAAGTTTGTTTGTATTGTACACAGATTAGAACAAGCATATTCGAGATCAGTTTTATTATTTGAATCGAGCTCGATCTAAGAATAATATTTATGACAGATTCAATGGTAAGACATAAATACAAGCACAATCAAGTATCACAAGCGTAGTCAATTATATTACATTATCGTTAAACTTTTTTTTCAAATCTTTTTGAGTAAATTTCTATTTTATCCTTGTGATTTGATGAAAACTACGGTTTCAATCCCATAGTTTATTTATTACATTAACATTCCAATAGTTTTAAAGTTTGTTTTAATTTCAGACCATACCACTAACGTTGATAAAATTTTCTGTCAAATTAATATGAAATGACAAGTTTACCCTTGTGATTAAAATTAAAATTTCAAAATAAAACAAAAAGTAAATACAAAAACCCACCCACTCTACCCACCCCAATATACGCACTCTTTCATTAAAAAACCCTCACAATAATCCCAACCCTAATCTGGCGCCACCTCCTTCACCCTCTCCGGCTGCCACCTCCACCTCCACCACCACCACTACAGTCATTAACTGCCTTGCGCCCTGCTCAACGACATCATCAACATCACCACATCGCCCCCCACTTAACCATCTAACCATCAAATCTCTCACCACCACCACCACCATCACCCATCACCCACCGCCGCCGCCACTATTTTAACAAGACCATCATCATCGTTCAAGACCCCACCCATAACCAATCTCTCTCTCTCTCTCTCTCTCCCTCTCTCTTCCCACACACACAACCCTTAAACTGCCACTATTGCAGTCCTCCCCTCTAATTTGGAGGTTTTTGTCAAACGAAATCCAAGAACCTTAAAAACCACCAAACCACAACCATTAACAGTGTTTGTACTCAAATAGCTACAATAACAAAAGTATTAACTAGTTACTTTTTCAATCTAAGGACGTTTTGATACTTTTACGCTAACTTCACGAAACAACATTAACTGCGTCAATGATGTGGACTGTAATTAAAACAAATTTTAAAACTATTAAACTGTGAGTGTAATAAATGACCTATTAGATTAAAATCATAATTTTCGTCGAACTATATCGACCAAAACAAATATTTACTCAAATTCTTTTTTGAGTAAATTACCATTTACATCCCTGATGTTTTCCTATTTTACCCGTTTGCATCCCTATAGTTTCAAAATTACCATCTACCCCCTGACGTTTTATGTTTTCTTCATTTGAGTGTCTGTCATTTTATTTTTTTTTCAATTTGAGTCAAGATAACTAACACAGTTAGTTATCCTGTTATAGTTATTATTGAAAGGACTAAACTACCCCTTAAATTAAATAAATAAAAAAAATTTTGTGGGACCCATTCATCACCATCTTCTTCTTCATTACTCACACACCCA
>BJCO01434252.1:0-13675 GCA_018326465.1 Flaveria floridana | reverse complement strand
TATATTTAACCATTCTTGTAAACTTGGTCAAATTATCATCTAGTCATAATCCAACTTTCATATTACAACTCACTAACTAAATATAACTTATGAAATATATATAAGTATTCATAATAATACTTGTAAAACATCTAAAATTCCATAAACATAATGTAACCATTTTGTGACTTTTCTTGGATTTTAACAAACCCTTATGACTTTTTATAAAATCACCAACTAATAATTTGGTCAAACATGGATCTATGAATGTTTACTTCTTAAGAACAAGAATCATTATTTGGTTCATGTTAAAAATGTTTTGTATGAAATATTATTCTTGAAACTCCTTTTTGATAAAAACACCATTTTTAACATGAAAGACTTTTGTGGATGAATGTTGTTACATATGAACTAGAAGATGAATAATCATGGTGAAATAATACATATATACATATATATACAAGTAGAGGGAGTTCTCACTTAAATCAAGGTAGGAAAGATGGATGTTGGAGACATAGGAAGCTTGAAACCTCTAAAAATTTCTTGATCCTTGCTAAATCAACTTGGATCACACTTGAATACAGAAAACAAGTTTGAAAAAAAATGAATGAGTGGGAATGGTATGGTGGCCGAATTTTTAGTGAGAGAGAATGAGAGGAGTGTGGGTGTTGGTGTAGAAGAGAAGTATGGTGTACCTCTTTCTTTATAACCCAAGTCAACAATTAAATTCCACATTTTCAAAAGGTGAAATGGTTATCTATGGTCAAAAAGGAATCGAAAGATGGTATAAATGGCAAGGGAACATGACACTTTAATCATAAGTTGAAAGTTACACAAAAATAGTAATTTCAAGTTTCCCAGTCAAACAAGACATTCTTGGATTTTGCATGATTTTGCATGGAAGAGAGAAAGAGTGGGGGGGGGGGGGAGGACGGCCATAAAGTAGGGAAGAGAAGGGTTTTGTTTCAATTTAAGTAGTATTGGGTACTTAGGTGGTATTTATTGCACTATTGGTATTCTTACATATTTTTATATTTTTTACTTTTTACTTTTAAAATACATCAACATATTATAAGAACTTATATAATAGTAACTATTTCAATATTGATGATATATTAATGAAACATCATGTATCTAGTATCCGCGTTAAAATGATTCGTTCCAGGTAAAATATTAGTTTACGCGCTTAGGTTTATTTATTAATTTAAGCTTTTCCAGTGTATTTAGTTTGGAATCTAAAATACTTTGAAACACTAAAATATAAACTACTTTGAAACACTTTAAAGTATTTATTAGTAACACATATATTAATTATCACCAACGCTCGTGTGTGCCGGTTGTATCGCGTACGAAAATGGTAATTACGCCGAATCACCGATGCATGAAATGTTATGCATGAAATGTTATGCATGAAATTTTGTAATGCATGAAATGACTTGAAATAATTAGAACGCAATTAGAACTAATGTAAAATATGTATGATTATGACTAAGTTAGGTCGGGTATTGACCTCAAATTTACCGGTTGTCACATACTCCCCATGTTAGAAAGAATTTCGTCCATGAAATTCAGTTATGGTTGTCTGCAGATGCCAGGGTTTCAAACAAGTAAGGGTAGTTGAGCTTCATTTGGTCTTCTCATTCCAAGTAAATTCGGGTCCTCGTCTGGAATTCCATCGGACCTTCACTATGGGTATATGGCTTCGTTTCATCTTCTTTACCTCTTGATCTAGGATCTTCGCGGGTTTCTCAATAAAAGAAAGTTGTTCATCAATCTGAACCTCATCGAGCGGTATAACTAGAGTTTTATCTTATAGGCACTTCTTCAGATTTGACACGTGGAAAGTGTCATGAACACTACTAAGTTCTTGAGAAAGTTTTAGCTTGTAAGCTACAGGACCAATACTGGCTAAAATTTCAAATGGTCCAATGTATCTAGGGTTTAGCTTACCACGTTTGCCAAAACGAATGACTCCTTTACAAGGTGAGACTTTAAGTAGAACCTTATCTCCCGCTTGGAATTCTAATGGTTTGCGTCTCACATCATCCTAGCTTTTCTTACGGTCACGTGCGGCTTTGAGTCGGTCTTGAATCTGAACGATCTTTTCCGTGATCTCGTGTATGATCTCGGGACCAGTGAGTTGACCATCACCAACTTCTGTCCAACACAGTGATGATCGACACTTCCTTCCGTATAGCGCTTCAAATGGTGCAGCTTTGATACTGGTGTGATAACTATTATTGTAAGAAATCTCAGCTAAGGGTAGATGAGTATCCCAACAGTTTCCAAAGTCTATCACACAAGCTCTAAGCATGTTTTCCAATGTCTGAATGGTCCGTTCGCTCTGACCATCTGTTTGAGGGTGGTATGCGGTACTCATATCCAACCGTGTACCCAAGGCATTTTGTAATTATTGCTAATATCTTAAGGTAAATCGACTGCCTCGATCGGAGATAATGGAGATCGGTACTCCATGTCTTGAAACAACCTCCTTGAGATAAACCCTCATCAACCTTTCCATTTTATCAGTTTCCTTAATTGGTAGAAAGTGAACAGACTTTGTCAGTCGATCCACAATTTCCCAAATCGTATCACAACCGGTGGATGTCTTGGGTAGTTTTATGATGAAGTCCATGGAAATTTGCTCCCATTTCCATTATGGAATACCCGGTTGGTGCAGTAATCCTAATGGTTTCTGATACTCTGCCTTAACCTTTGAACACGTAAGGCACTTGCTAACATAGGTGGCTATGTCAGCTTTCATGTTAGGCCACCAGTATAACTCCTTCAGGTCCTGATACATCTTATTAGAGCCTAGGTGGATGGAGTATCTTGATTTGTGTGCCTTGTTCATCATAAGTTCCTTTAAGTTTCCATAATTTGGCACCCAAATTCGGTTCATAAAGTATCGAGCTCCATCAGACTTGATCTCAAACTGCTTATCCATGCCATGAAAAGATTCATTTTTCAAATTCTATTCTTTTAGTGCTTTAAACTGGGCATCACGAATTTGAGTAGTTAGACTCATATGAATCGTCATTCCCAACGCTCGCACCCGTAAATTTTTGGTTCGTTCTTTCCTGCTCAGAGCGTCTGCTATAACATTCACTTTCCCAGGATGATAACGAATCTCACATTCATAATCATTTAATAACTCGACCTACCTGCGTTGCCTCATGTTTAGTTCCTTCTGATCGAAGATGTGCTAAAGGCTTTTATGATCAGTGAATATAGTACACTTGGTACCATACATGTAGTGTCGCTAGATCTTTAGTGTAAAAACAACAGCTCCTAATTCGAGGTCGTGAGTGGTGTAGTTTTTCTCATGCACTTTCAATTGTCGTGACGCGTAAGCAATAACTTTGTCGTGTTGCATTAGGACACAACCAAGTCCTTGTCATGATGCGTCGCAGTATACCACAAAACCATCGTTTCCCTCTGGTAAAGATAGAATTAGTGCACAACACAATTTCTGCTTTAACAATTGAAACGCTGCTTCCTGCTTATCACCCCAATCAAATTTCTTGTCTTTCTGAGTTAGGGTTGTCAATGGTTGGGCTATTTTGGAGAAATTTTCAATAAAGCGTCAGTAATAACCTGCCAAACCTAGGAATTGTCGCACCTCAGTCAAGGTCTTAGGTGCTTTCCAGTTTTTAATGGTCTCTATCTTAGATGGGTTAACATGTATTCCCTTCTCGTTAACCACATGCTCGAGAAATTGCACTTCTCGGATCTAGAAGTCGCATTTTGAGAATTTTGCATATAATTTCTCGTTCTTGAGTAGCTCTAAGATTAACCTTAAATGTTGTTCGCGCTCATCCTTGGTTCGTGAATATATCAAGATGTCATCGATGAAGACGATCACGAATTTATCCAATTAGGGTTTGCACACTCTATTCATGAGATCCATGAATACAGCTGGTGCATTGGTTAACCCAAATGGTATGACCATGAACTCATAGTGGCCATAACAAGTTCGAAATACGGTCTTGGGGATGTCTTCCTCTTGGATTCGTAATTGGTGATATCCCGAACATAAGTCAATCTTAGAGTAGTAACTAGATCCCTGAAGTTGGTCGAATATGTTGAAGATTCGAGGGAGAGGGTACATATTCTTAATGGTGAGTTTCTTTAACTCTTGGTAATCGATGCACATTTGAAAAGATCCATCTTTCTTCTTAACAAATAAAACCGGGGCTCCCCAGGGTGAGAAACTTGGTCTTATGAATCCTTTATCTAATAACTCTTGTAATTGATTAGACAACTCTTGCATCTCTGACGATGCTAGTAGGTATGGGGATCGTGCTACTGGAGCAGCTCCAGGTACCAGGTCAATTCGAAATTCGACCTTGGCCATTGCGATGGAAGTCCGGGCATGTCCTCGGGAAAGACTTCCGGATAGTCTCGCACGATGGGTATATCCTCGATTCTTTTCTCTTCGATTCGCTTCTCCACTACGTGCGCCAAGATTGCATGATAGCCCTTTCGTAAGTACTTCCGGGCCTTCATACATGAAATGATCCTTAACACCATACCATACTTTTCTCCTTGAATCAATATGGTCTCTCCACTCGAAAGTGGAATGCGAACGATCTTCTCACGACAAACGATTTCTGCTCGGTTTTTCGATAACCAATTCATGCCAATAACAATGTTGAAACTCCCTAGGGTTACAGGTAGCAAGTCTATATCAAACGTGTGATCCGCCAAACTGATAGTGCATCCTTGTATGATTTTGTCGGTTTCGATCAACTTACCATCGGCTAACTCTATTGCATACTTAGAAGCCAAATGGGTAGGAGTAATTTCAAGCAATAGACTAGATTCACTAGACACAAAACTCCTATCAGCACCCGTATCGAATAGGATTGACGCATAGAAATTATTTACAAGAAACGTACCGGTAATAATGTTCGGGTCCTGTCGAGCTTCTCCAGCTCCAATCACAAAAGCTCGACCACGTGCGTTGTTTCCACCTGTTTGCTTCAAGTTCGGACAATCATTGCGAAAATGTCCGATAACACCACATTCGAAGCACACATGATTGTTTCCTGTTTTAGGAGCATGGTTGGGCTTTCGACAGTCCTTAGTCGTATGACCAAAACGTTTGCACTTTTGGCACATGGAATACCCACATGCACCTAGGTGATGAAAGTTACACTTGTTGCACTTAGGTAGGTTTCCAGCATACCCACCCTTTTCCTTCTTCTCAGGTGGGCCAGTAGTGAAAGCCCTAACAACCTCTTGTTTGTTTTGGTTTTGGTGCGGAGCATTTCGACCATGATTGTTGTCCCACTTCCTCTTGTTGTCATAATTCTTTTCCACCGCCATCTTCTTCACAACACTCCCTGACGTACAGCTTGATCAGTCAGGTCATGGGCAATCCTAACAGCCTCTTGGATGGTGGCTGGCTTGGATAAGGTCACCATGCTCTGAATTTGGGGTGCAAGGCCCCAAATATACCTTTCTACATGCTAGAAATCTGGGTAAACCATGTGAGGGCATAGACGAGCAAGATCATGAAATCAGGTGGTGTAGCTTATAACTTCTGCACCCTTCATGGTGTGGTTCCAGAATTCAAGCTCAAGTTTTTGCAGTTCATTCCGGGGGCAATATTCATCAGTCAGCATTTGCTTCAACTCATCCCAAGTGATTTGATAGGCAGCGTCAATACCCAAAGTTTGAGCGTGAGCATTCCACCAAGTGAGTGGTTGACCTTCAAAGGTATAGGGGTGAATTTCATCTTATTCTCCTCGGTACAGTTACTGATTCGCTGAACGGACTCCATCTTCTCTATCCAGCGGACCAAACCAACGGCTCCTTCATTACCGCGAAAATTAAACGGCTTACAGTTCAAAAATGTCTTGTAGGAGCAACCTTTGTTGTTGCCATCAAATCCTCCTACGCCACTGACATTGCCTCCATTTACTTCAGATCCTCCAGCGCTGTGATTCGCCTCGTGATGTGCGATTGCATCCGCCACTCGTTGCCCCACTAGCTGTTCGATAGCCTCTGCTGTCATGGGAGTACCGCTTCCCACATTGATTATGACGTTTCTCCTTTGCGGTGGCATGTTTCTTCAAATCATAATGATAAGCAAGATAATACAATATGTAATAATGTCAAACACATGTGCACTAGAAGTAAACAATTATAACAACCAAGCAACCACGCAATATATAAAAGATAACATAACTTGATAATAAATATACAAATTACGAAGTATTTCTGGAGTACATACCAAGTTAATATCCAATATTACGTGAGCACAACCCGCCCACAATAGGCAATAAATGGAATAAATGAGTGGATGCGTCTGTCTGCACAGCTGCTATGGCCATGAGCATACACACGGCTGCTAATGTAGTAGAGGACTCCAGGCGCTCTTCCATCACCATCGCTCTTTCTTCATCCACTATCGCGTGCTGCTCTGCTTGGGTAGCTCTCTGCTCCGCTGCCTCTACTCTCTGCGTCATAGCTGCCATATCCTCTTGTACCATAGTGAGTCGGTCATGCACCGTGTGCAGTGCCTGGTCATCAAGGTACCTGCTCTCCTCGATCGCTAGTAGTCGGAACTCCATGTCCTCAATGTCAAAGGTCTCCTAAACTCCTGAGTTCGGTACGTATCTTATGAAGTTGTTGGTCATGCCTCGTAGATCATGCCACGAGAAGAGGCATGGTGAGCTTCAGAGGCTCCTAAGTGAGGGGAATCGGATATGGGGTACGCAATGACTCACCTACCTTGAAGGTCGAAGGAATACCCTTGAAGTCTCTCCACTCGTCCAGTCGGCTAGGCATCCACTCCCACCGATGAACATTGATTCTACGCCTTTTGGGCGCAGTCTTGGGCTCAACAGTACAGTCTTGAAGGGGTGTGGCAGGACGGATCGAAATATGAACCCGCTTCCTAGGATTGTGTGCAAGAAACACACTCTCAGGGCGAGCCCGATAGCGATGGTAAGAGGGCGGTGGTACACCCAGACCAAAGATACGATGGGTGTCCACAGCCGCCGGCTCGGGGCTAATAGCTATAGGGGTGGGGTCAGCAGGCTCGGGGGCGAGGTAGAGGGGGTCAGGGTCTGCTAGCGGAGTTGGATCAAAGGGCTGAGGAATCAGGTCAATAGGCTGAGTAACAGGATCAGCAGGGTGAGAGGTGGGGTCACTAGATTGGAGGATGGCCTCGGAGGGCTCCGGGTCGGAGTCGACCGGGTCGGAGTCGACCGGGTCGGAGTCGACCGGGTCGATATCGGCTGTCTGGGAATCCGGGTGAATAGACTTTGAATCTAGGTCAACTACATCGGTGTTAGCAGGCTGAGGGGTGGGATCTGTGGCCTCGGGAGTGGGATCAACTGGCCGAGGATCAGTAGTCACAAGGGCAGACCCCAGGGATGGCTTAACAAAGATATAAGACATGGTCCGTGGAACAGCCATCGGCAGCTATGGGCCGATGATACATTCCTGGGATGAGTTCCTCTGGGAGGTCGGCATGAATCTCAGGTGTAGACGCCTACCAATACGCGCCAGGAGGAGGAGGAGGTAGCTCGGAGAACCGAGTCGAAGGTAATGCCTATGGGGTGTCAAGCGTAGGGTCAGGAGTAGGTTCAATGACAGGGATAGCAGGTGGTGCATGGGTCTCAGTCTCAGTGGCATCAGTCGGCTGAATTAGGGCATTAGGAGTAAGAGTCAGGAGAACAGATGGGGATCCTGCAGAAGAGGTCGGAGACGTGGGCTCATACTCCTCATCCGAATGAAAAATGTAGATCGACATCAAGGCTGAAGACATCTCTATGACAAGGCAATACACAAGCACGATTGATATAAGTTAGGTTAATGTATAAAGCGTTAAAGACATGTAATGAACTACATTTATAGTCTAGGTCCACTAAATACAACCTAATTCCCTATAACCAATGGCTCTGGTACCAATCTGTCATACCCCCAACCACGGCGGTTTCCCACGGGGTGCGATCGTCATGGTTTCATAGTCATTGATCGACCACTACATGGTATAGTAAACATACAATGCAAATAACTTTAAAAATACATAATTGTTTTTTAGAGTTGAATTGCGGAAGCAGTAGAACTAATGTAATTGTTTTCAAAATATGGCAAATACAACAATAAATGTCCCAAACAGCATGAAGGGCCTTAAATACGATGTGGCCTAAGCTAGCTTAACTTGATGCAAATGTCAAATACCTGAGAAAACATGCATGAAATATGTCAACATAAAGTTGGTGAGTTCATAGGTTTTAAAATAATAGTAAACAGTATAATGGACCACAAGTCTTTCCATGATTTGATTGTCAACCATACAATACTATAATATTATATAAGCATCGCAACCAAAGCTAGACTATAACTGTAATAAACTTCCCCTACCCGTGCCTACCGTAAGCACGGGGTGAACATGCTAATAATGCACCCGTTTAGACTTCCAGTCAAGGTTAGGGTAATTAACCCAGGTGGGGGGGGGGTCAAATAGTACTATCCATAATTACCTCGCTTTGGGAAATAAATTAACGGTCTGATAACAGGGGACTTCATACAGTAAGTAAACAACTTATATAACATGTGAAATCATTGATAATTAAATGTGTCCAAGAAAATAGTAATTTGCATGCAATCTCCCTCAAAATGAAAATAATTAAAAATGGGGCCGTGAAACTCACCTGTGAAGTGAGTCGTGTATGAAATCTGAAAGTATCCAAAGTGCTCGAGAAAATACAAACTAAGTTCACCCTAGAACAATCAAGGCAACTTATATCTAAGTATTTGCTCCTACGTGTAATATGAGCATGTAACTATTTCATCCACACACTTGATAACATAGTGTTTGACTTTACAACCCGTTGGTGACACAACGTGAATATTTATGCAATATATATTACTAAAAAAATGTTAATAAATTATACTTCACTTGACAGTGTTAAAAAACATTTGCATCTTAAAGTTGACACATTATTTGGGTAATTAAATATCATTTCGACTCGACCCAAGACGTAAGTCGAGTGTTTAGTAATTAGTTATGTAATTTACATATGAAATTATGGAAGCTATGGTTTTGAAATAATCTCATTTCCTTAAATAAAATAATATTTACATTATATTATTTTATTTGTAAATTTTAAAATCTTAACATCCAAGTAAAATCACTAGTTTTCATATTTTACAATTCATGTATAAATATATATATATATATATATATATATATATATATATATATATATATTTGTTCATGAAATAATTATTTAATTATTTTCTTGGTAGTATTATTCTTTTATTTTGTCTAGTTCTTGACAAATATTAAATTAGGGTTTCTTTAATTTATTAAGTAACCTTGGTGTATTATAAAGTAAATCTTTTTAATAAATTAATTAGTGAATTTACTAACTTGTCTTACTCCATCTTTTAAATGACCTAGTAACTATTATATGAATTCCATAAATTTATATTTTAAATCTCATGTCAAATTAGCAACAAAATCATGTGTTATCTTTGTCAAAAAGTCATCCACTAACCATTTTAACATACCTTTCAAACTAACATAATATTTAGTTATGAAGTTTACATTTTTCCCATTAAAGTCTCATGCTTATATATATATATATATATATATATATATATATATATTTATATTTATATTTATATTTAACCATTCTTGTAAACTTTGTCAAATTATCATCTAGTCATAATCCAACTTTCATATGACAACTCACTAACTAAATATAACTTATGGAATATATATAAGTATTCATAATAATACTTGTAAAACATCTAAAATTCCATAAACATAATGTAACCATTTCATGACTTTTCTTGGATTTTAACAAACCCTTATGACTTTTTATAAAATCATCAACTAATAACTTGGTCAAACATAGATCTATGAATGTTTACTTTTTAAGAACAAGAATCATTTTTTGGTTCATGTTAAAATGTTTTGTATGAAATATTATTCTTGAAACTCCTTTTTGGTAAAACACCATTTTTAACATGAAAGACTTTTGTGGATAAATGTTGTTACATATGAATGAGAAGATGAATAATCATGGTGAAATAATACATATATACATATATATACAAGTAGAGGGAGTTCTCACTTAAATCAAGGTAGGAAAGATGAATGTTGGAGACGTAGGAAGCTTGAAACCTCTAAAAATCTCTTGATCCTTGCTAAATCAACTTGGAACACACTTGATTGTAGAAAACAAGTTTGAAAAAAAATGAATGAGTGGGAATGGTATGGTGGCCGAATTTTTAGTGAGAAAGAGTGAGAGGAGTGTGGGTGTTGGTGTAGAAAAGAAGTATGGTGTACCTCTCTCTTTATAACCCAAGTCAATAATTAAATTTCATATTTTCAAAAGGTGAAATGGTTATCTACAGTCAAAAAGGAATCAAAAGATGGTATAAATGGCAAGGGAACATGACATTTTAATCAAAAGTTGGAAGTTACACAAAAATAGTATAATTTCAAGTTTCCAAGTCAAACAAGGCATTCTTGGATTTTGCATGATTTTGCATGGAAGAGAGAAGGGGGGGTAGGACGGCCATAAAGTAGGGAAGAGGAGGGTTTTGTTTCAATTTAAGTAGTATTTGGTATTTAGGTGGTATTTGTTGCACTATTGGTATTTTTACATATTTTTATATTTTTACTTTTTAGTTTTAAAATACATCAACATATTATAAGAACTTATATAATAGTAACTATTTCAATATTGATGATATATTAATGAAACATCATGTATCTAGTATCCGCGTTAAAATAATTCGTTCCGGGTAAAATATTAATTTACACGCTTAGGTTTATTTATTAATTTAAGTTTTTTCAGTGTATTTAGTTTGAAATCTAAAATACTTTGAAACACTAGAATATAAACTACTTTGAAGCACTTTAAAGTATTTATTAGTAACACATATATTAATTATCACCAACGCTCATGTGTGCCGGTTGTATCGCGTGCAAAAATGGTAATTACGCCGAATCAACGTTGCATGAAATGTTATGCATGGAATTTTGTAATGCATGAAATGACTTCAAATAATTAGAACGTAATTGGAACTAATGTAAAATATGTATGATTATGACTAAGTTGGGTCGGGTATTGACCTGAAATTTACCGGTTGTCACAGGAGGGTGGGGGTGGGTCTGGAGTGGGTTAGAACTACATGGACTATTATATTTTCATTTTGTGATACAATCAGGTACAAATGTAGAAGTTGCGAGCTGATTGTAAACATTGTAAAAGTTTAAGTTTAGTCTAGTTTGTGGTCTTGAATTGCAAAGTATTTTATTGTATTTGTAGTATATATTATGCCAACGCGTCATGTCTGGAGGAGGGGTGTGGCATCAATTTTGAGGGAAATCTTGTTGGGGGGGGGGGTGGTGGTTGTGTCACCGATGTTTATGATGTTTATGTATGATGAGGTTGATGTCAGCCTTTTCTATGAGAAGGTCGATGTTAGTTTCTGGGTTTTGTCTATTCAAAAGAAAAAAAATAGGGAAGAAAACGTAGGTGGTGTGCAAGGCTGCAAATGAACGAGGTCTTGTTCGTGCTAGTTCATCAAGAAAATAATTTGCTTATGAATTGTTCATGAACGCTTACCGAACAAGATTTTTTGTATGTGTTCGTTCTTTAAGGAAATGAATCAGTTCATGAACTGTTTACAAACATAAATGAACATAAACAGATGTAAGCAAACACACATAAATATTCATGAATATTAATAAACACAAATGTAATTTTCTAAAACAAACAAATACAAACCATTATATATTTATCTTATAACCATAATCACAAACATTATGTAATATCCATAAAAAATAAATAAATAAATATTTAACACAATTATTTCAAACTAAACTTTTAGATGAATGAACACAAACGAACGTTAACGAACACGTTATCGAACGTTCACGAACATAAATGAACGGACATAGCTTCTGTTAATGTTCGTTCGTTTAAATAAATGAACATAAATTTTTTGTTTGTGTTCCTACATTTATTAAACGAATGAACATAAATGAACTTCCCACCGAATGGTTCACAAACTATTTGTCAAACGTTCGGTTAATTTGCAGCCCTAGTGGTGTGTGTAAGATTGTTTGAGAATTCATATTTTTTCTTTCTACATTTTTGTTTTTAGTTTAAAGTGCAAAATATACTTTTTATAGGAATATAATATAATATGTAACTTTATCAATGACATGCAACCTGAGTGACTACCAAGGACTATGACCGTTATTTCTTAAACTTATATATTAAATATGAAAATTTGATACTTGATGTAATTCACTCTATTGTTAATTTTAGGGGCTGTTTGGCAATATCTGATTGAATAAGTGTTGAATGAATAAGAGGGTCTGAATCAGTAAGAGTCCTGAACCAGAAAGGGATCTGAACCAATAAGTGTGTTTGGTTACACACACCTTAATATCAATATAAATACATTATTTTCACACACATCACAACCCCATTTCCCTTTTCTCTCTTTCTTGTCACAGTTGAAACCATCTCCCACCACCCTAATCTTCACAACTCACACGAGCATATCCGACCACCCGCAACTCCGACCACCGGCACACACTACCCACTGCTGCAACAAACCACCATAACCCCCTCCTCCGTCGTCGGTCCATTCGATCACCGTCACAATCCACCACCGTCGTCATTAGTCCATTCGACGCCCACTGCTGCAACAAACCACCACCGAAAACCACTGTTCATATGCTCACCACCATGACCCCCCTCCTCCGATAACTCACAAAACCGATTCATACCCAGACAAAGAAGAATCAAAGAAATATCACGCAGCGGACGGCGGGCTGAGGCATGGTGGTGCGACCATCGACGGCTGCGGCGGGCTGAGGCGATGGTGGTGCGACCGTCGACGGAAGCGGTGCTCCAGCGAGAATTCCAGGCAACAGCTTGTGATCGGGGGTGGGGGAGGAGGTGATGGGAGTTGGGTGTTTTTGTGATTTGAGTGGGTCAGACTCAAGCTAAATCTGACCCAATAAGGGGTCAATAAGTGGTCATTCAGACCTTTTTTTGGCTAGAGGTAACACAACCAAACAAGAATGTCTGACTCGGTCGGACATACATGTCTGACTCGGTCGGACATACATGTCTGACTCAGTCAGACATACATGTTTGACTGAGGTCATTCAGACCCAAACAAACAACCCCTTAGTGATAGCATGACTTCAAATTATCACGTTATTTGTGTGTGAGACTTGTTTGCTTTCGAGCTACAATGACATCAACAAATAAAGAGACATTAATAACATACTCCTACTACTTGATTCGCAAAAAAGTTTGCTATTGGAGACAATGATCTTTTAGTCAAATGTTTTGTTTTCTAATTCTAATTAAAAAAACAAAACAAATCTTTTTGATTTAATCAATCATGTGAGCACGACATGCATTACTTGAGTTTCAATTGTCGAGGGCGTAAAGATACATATCATAAAAAAACACAACAAATTTGATAATGGCTACTTAGATTGTAGTATAGGTCCCTCGTCAGGCTACCATGTCCAATAATAATTGTTAAATTCACCTGGTTATTGTGCGATGTTGATTATGACTTAACATAATATTTTTTATACTGAGAAAAATAAGCATCTCAAAAAGATACATAAATCCATAGCTATTTAGATATAAAAATGTTCATAAGTAATTTAACCGAGTTTTAT